>OZ025885.1:5027743-5040243 GCA_964019415.1 Ianthella basta | reverse complement strand
CTGGTGCTGCATTGAATCAGAGGTACTCACTATGTTGCTGCCCTTTCCTCCCTCCCTCCCTCCCCCCTCTCCCTCCTCCTCCCCCCTCCCCCTCCCCTCCCCCTGGAGGTATTTGAGAACTTGTACGACTACTTGCATTCTCTTGAGAGGCTGTTGGAGCTCCGTCCCACTCAACTGTACCCCGGCCACGGCCCAGTGGTGGAGGATGGGACTGCCTGGATCAGTCACTACCTACAGCACAGAGCGAAGAGGGAACAGCAGGTGACAGTTGGGGGGATGGGGGAGGGGAGTGGTGAAGAGGAGGGGAGGGGTGGGATGAGAGAAAGTAAGTAAGGGAGGGTGGGGAGTGGAAGGGGTGATGTGGGAAGGGGGAGAAAAGGTAGGAGCAGGGAAAGGAGAAGGGTAGGAAGAAAGAAGAATGTTGTGGGGGTCCATATGTGAATAGAGTAGATATGAGGAAGATAAATTAACAGGGAGACAACCAGGGTGTGTTACAAATGTTAAGCAGAATTGAATGCGGGAAAGGAACTGTCTGTCAGTGAAGAAAAAGTTGAAGTTCAGGTAAAAACGTAGAATAGGCCAAAGTGGAAAGGCATGTTCCCTCCACTAATAGCTACAGTACTTGCACTCTGTTATAAGGCAGTTGTGTACATTGTGGTATGTGTCTTCTACCCCACACTCACTAGATCATCAGCCACTTGAAGCATGCAGGCAGTCCTCAGTCACCTAAACAGATCGTGGAGGCTATCTACAAGGTACCTCTCTCACTGACTTAGTACGTATTGAGTGGAGATTCATTAGGTATACCATGTCTGGATATGAAAGAAAAGAGCCTTGTGTGTGAACTGCATGGTGCAATTGTGTCAAGAAGTGCAAGACATTGAAGTTTTTGGTCCCTAAGGGTCTTCGTCAGTTATAATATACCAAACAGTTGATTGGCTACTGTACCATGTGATCTGCACACTTGACCCCCCCCCCCCCCCCCCTCTTCCCTGCTTCGAATAGCTGGTTTGTTGCTTTGTGTGTGATGTTGTGTGGAGAATGCCATGATGTAATGCTTATGTTATTGAACTACCGTTAAATGCTTGTTCTTTGTGTTCTACACACACACACACACACACGCGCGCACGCACACACACACACATACACATGCACACACACACACATGCACACACACACGCACACACACACACACACACACACACACACACACACACACACACACACACACACACACACACACACACACACACACACACACACACACACACACACACACACACACACACACACACACACACACACACACACACACACACACACACACACACACACACACACACACACACACACACACGTGTGTAGGATGTCAGTGATAAGCTGTGGCCTGCAGCAGAGGTGAATGTGAAGCACCACTTGGACAAGTTGAGGCGGGAAGGACGAGCAGGTAGGCTCACTTTGCAAGCAGCACCACCAGCCTATGGATAGCTGTGTGTATTTGTGTTCTTAGCTTAAAGGGGGTGGCGGTCCTTTGTGACTGTTTCTCATCGCAACGTTCCATCCTTGTGCCCATAGTGTTGTTGGAAGGAGACCAGGAGGGGCGGTGGGTGATGAAGACAATTTCAGATCTATAATTTCATTACTAAATTTAATGCACTGCCCGTTTTTATCAAATTACATATTTGCACATGCATGCTGTATTATTACGCAATATAATGTGCCCAGTCGCCATTTTTGTGGGCGTGGCAGTTTACACTTGGAGTGACCTGCAGTCGAGCTTGCCGGACAGCTCAGCGTTGCCTGAGAGCACCATTCGCAGAATGACTGTCGCCTGTCATGCTCTGAAATGCGTCTCACGCCAAGACGGGTCCTCCTAGCAGCGTTCTACAGCGGTATTATCCTCTTGTGTCTGCTATTTGGCGCGGTGTGGCGGAGATGGCAAGGATCGCCGCAAGACGGCGCGGTCAGACGAAGAACATCGAGTCAAGAGGGGATGGGGTCTTCTAGGTTCTTGGAGGCGAAAGAGGGCGGATCCTACTCTGCATCCTCGCAGGACAGACGCAACTCGCATGGTCCGCGTGCAGCTGTAGCCAACAGTAACGTACGCTGTAGCATGACCCGGTGCTTCAACTTCACCAAGTGTGTGGGCGAGTTCAAGGTTCACTTGTACCGTGCGCCGCTGGTAGAAGGAGAGAAAACCAGTCCCACCTTCAATAAGTTTATTGGGTCCTTACAGAGAAGCAGGTACATCACCGATGACCCTGACAAGGCTTGTATCTTTATTCCCCTCATTGACGTCTTGGATAGAGACATCCTCAGCTCCAATTATGTGTTCTCTAAAGCCCAAGTGGAGGCTGCACTCAGCAACACGCCACATTGGAATGGCGGGACCAACAATCTCATTTTTAATATATTCTCGGGCACTTTCCCTGAATACAGTGAATTTTTAGATTTTGACACAGGCAAGGCCATTCTTGCCAAGACCTCATTTTCTCTTCACTCATATCGTCCCAATTTTGACGTCAGCCTCCCACTCATTGGTAAGAGACACCCTGAGAAGTCTGGGGTTCCTAGCATGCTACAGTCAGCTGGCAACTTGTTCCCCGTGCAACGGAAGTACTTGGTGACCTTTAAAGGAAAACGGTATGTCTATGGAGTTGGTTCTGAGACACGCAATGCTCTGGGTCACCTTCACAATGGGAAGGACTTTATCCTGTTGACGACATGTCAGCATGGGACGTCATGGACTACAATGCAGGACTGGCGCTGTGCTGCGGACAACAAGCTGTACACAATGTGAGCCAGCGGTGTTATTGAGAGTGCTGTATTTCTGATATTGCATTCAGTAGCAACACAGCAGTCCTATACTACATATTGCCTGGACAAGGCTTCAACCTTGTCCATCATCTCTCTCTTTGGTCTGTCTGAAGACTGCCCTTCCCTAGCAGTATAGCACTGGTTGTACCTGTGTTTGTGTAGTGTATTCCCTATAGGGAGAGATGTACACTTAATGTTGAAGTTTTAGAGAGTCCAGTGTAGCCTGGGAGTTAGTAGTCCCTATGAGGGAGCATGTTTTCAGAATAGCTTTTGTTTGGTGGGCCGACGGTGTCTGTACTTAAGCAACCAGCCATTGCCTTATGTACTTATTATTGGGTATACGTATGTAGCTTGCATTTTATACAACTACCCAGCCTAACCATTCATATTTTTAGCAATGCAACACCATTATATGTGTGGCTACGGTATACATACAATTACAGATACTTTACATATACACAGTATACACCCAACACACGCAGTATCACAGTGTCTATGTTGTATTACATATTTACCGTCCACAATATCGATTGTATATACTGTGTGTGTATGCCCTTCTCTCCTCATTCCCGTGTGTGTGTGTGTGTGTGTGCTAAGGTATGACTTTGAGGAGTTGATGGTGAACTCAACGTTCTGTCTGGTCCCACGAGGACGCAGGTTGGGGTCCTATCGTCTCTTGGAGGTGCTCCAGGCCGGCTGCATTCCTGTCACACTTAGCAATGGGTGAGGGGCCAAGTGGCTATTTATTGGTCAGTGCTCACGCTGGGGAATGGGATGTAGGTCTCCCTAGGGACCAGGTTGGTTACCCTGGGGAATGGGATGTAGGTCTCCCTAGGGACCGGGTTGGTTACCCTGGGGAATGGGATGTAGGTATCCCTAGGGACCGGGTTGGTTACCCTGGGGAATGGGATGTAGGTCTCCCTAGGGACCGGGTTGGTTACCCTGGGGAATGGGATGTAGGTCTCCCTAGGTTGTTTTTCCTGCTGTAGGTCACTTTGCTATTTTAATTTGTAACATGTGCCATGTATTTGCTTGCTGGCTATGTAAAACATAAAGTTTTCGTGAGAATTTATTTTCACGAATGCCGACTGCCTCGCGAAATTTGCAAAATGAAGTCCCACCAAAATTTTACACAGTATGTGAGACCAAATACACAATGTGATTATGCTCAGACTGGTTAGCCCAGCTGAGGTCCCTTGGTCCTCACTGTAAGTACCAGTGACCTTCCTGGAGGACCTATCTCTGTTCTTCATGTACTGCTGGACCCTAATATGGGCATCGGGTCTTACCATGTGTGTGTGTGTGTGTGTGTGTGTGTGTGTGTGTGTGTGTGTGTGTGTGTGTGTGTGTGTGTGTGTGTGTGTGTGTGTGTGTGTGTGTGTACGTGTGTGTGTGTGTGTGTGCGTGTGTGTGTGTGTGTACGTGTGTGTGTGTGTGTGTGTGTGTGTGTGTGTGTGTGTGTGTGATGTGTGTGTGTGTGTGTGTGTACGTGTGTTTTTGTGTGTATGTGTGTGTGTGTTTTTGTGTGTGTGTGTATGTGTATGTGTGTGCATGTGTACGTATGTACGTGTGTAAGTACATGTGTGTATACTCTCTGGTACCATCCCCAGGTACATTTTGCCATTTCAGGAGGTTATTGACTGGGGCCAGGCTGCACTAGTGCTGGACGAGAGAGCTCTCTTTCAGGTGAGTTGAGATGCTGTAGCCTCACTTAGCAAGACTGCCATTTTGTGTTGGGAGGCGGAGTCAACACAAAATGGCTACCTAGTTACCAAATAAGCTCTATTTTTTGCAGGACAAAGATTTTGTGAATGAGCGTTTGGCAGGGTTATTCATGTTTTTATCTTCGCAAATTGTTGCTGCGTTATTTATATTAGTAACACATGCAATGTATTTACATACTGGATGTGTAAAGCACAAACATTTCATACGGATTTATTTTTCCAAATGCCTGTTGCCTTGAGAAAATTGCAATAATAAATTCCAAACATTAAGGCTTACATGGTATATGTGGGCTGTCCACTACAATGATTGCGTTGCAGTGGAAAGAACACAGGCAATATGTACAGTTGTGTTGTGTGTATGATTTCAACCTACTCGAGGCTAAAGTTGAACTTGAATAGAGTAGGACCTGTACGTGTGTATGTGTGTGCGTGTGGTAGTGGCAGTAGAGTTGATCACAGGAGTAAACCTATGGGATGTCCACTTGGATGCTACTGTACTGTTCTTTTCAGGTTGTTTGTCCCATAAAACAGGATATTAAACTGACTAATTGATATCGTCTTCTCTTCCGATGATGTAGCCGGTAGCGCATGCAAGGGCTGATGCTTTTGCTGGTTTGGGGATGAATGGGAGTAGCGGTACCTGCTGTGGGTGCAATGGTGCCACTGACACATGAACAATGACATTAGTTGCTGCTTCAAGTGCTGTCAGCCTGTCATGGCTGTTGGTTGGCTGATTTGGTGGTGGTATTGACTACTTGCGTACACAGTCAGTGATATCACACGGCAGGCATGCATTTGATTGGTCAGTTTGATATCCCTCTTGGGTCATGGGGCCAGCAACCTGAAATCAACGGCACCACACACATAGCTGTATGGACCACTCTGTATGCACCATGTCTGCAGTGCATACACATTACATCAGTTTGTGTTGTCTCTCTTTTCTTTAAAGTTGCCCTTTATCATTCGAGCAGTGCCAAAGGATAAGGTATTTCAGATGCGTCTACAGCTGGACTTCCTGTGGGAGCGCTACTTCTCAACAGTGCAGTCCATTGTCGACACCACTCTGGAGGTGAGCAGTGGGTGGGGTAGGTGGGTGGGGTTGGGGTGGTACTACATTAGTGTGGGTGGTAGAGTGGGTGGGGTTGGGGTGGTACTACATTAGTGTGGGTGGTAGAGTGGGTGGGGTAGGTGGGTGGGGTTGGGGTGGTACTACATTAGTGTGGGTGGTAGAGTGGGTGGGGTTGGGGTGGTACTACATTAGTGTGGGTGGTAGAGTGGGTGGGGGTGGGGTGGTACTACATTAGTGTGGGTGGTAGAGTGGGTGGGGTAGGTGGGTGGGGTTGGGGTGGTACTACATTAGTGTGGGTGGTAGAGTGGATGGGGTAGGTGGGTGGGGTTGGCGTGGTACTACATTAGTGTGGGTGGTAGAGTGGGTGGGGTTGGGGTGGTACTACATTAGTGTGGGTGGTAGAGTGGGTGGGGTAGGTGGGTGGGGTTGGGGTGGTACATTGGTGTGAGTGATTGAGTGGGTGGGGTAGGTGGATGCGAGTGGGTGTGAGGGTGAGGTGTGTGTGGTATGTTAGTATTGTGTCACGTGTGAGCTCGGGTGTGCAATGGAGAGAGTTTAGGTTTTGAGGATTTCGTGTGTGTGCTGTCATCTCTGAATTGCTATTGCCAACAAAACAAATATAATCGTACTGTATCAGTGTTCAGTGATTAGCCTGGGGGGTGGATGGTTCGAGTAGAGAAACAGTGGTGTGTTCACAGTTATAGCTGTTGTCGGCCCTTCCAAAACAGTTAAAAACACTTTGATTGTAACTGTATAATACGTTACATCATTTTCGTATACAGTACTTACTAATGAGTTGTAAGGGCTAGGTGAAATTATTTTGTGTGATCTCACATCTTTTGAAACTGACTGTGTGTTTAGGTGTCACCGTGTGTGTCCACAAATGAACTGGGAAAGTGGTGAAATGTTACGGAATTTATTCACAGATCATTTCTCGGATGAAATGTTGCTGCGTATGTACATGAGGGTTCCTTTGTTATCATATCAAGAGATGATGATGATAGTATTAATCTTGTTGTAGCCTATTGTGTTTCACGCTGAGCAGCTTCTACTCTGCTATGTTGTATGTACACACCTTGTGTGTGTGTGCTGGCCACTGTCTTGTCACTGCCATCCCCATTCTTCCCCCCCAGATCATTCACCAGCGGGTGAAGCCTCACTTGAAGAGAAACCAACAAATGTGGAATAGATACCCTGGGGGACTTGCCTATGACATCACCTATGGTACATCACTGGGGGATTTTCCCTTTCTTTCCCCTCACGTGGTGCTCCCCTCAGCTGAGGCTGGCTATACAGTTGTGGTAAGGGCATCGGGAGAGGTCACACCAGACTCTCCCCTCTCCCAGCTCATTGTCAACCTGAGGAAGTGCTGGAGAATGAAAAAGGTGTGTTTACTTGTGCATACATTCTAGTGTGATATTGTAGATATTCATTGCTACGTATGTGTGTTTAAAGATACTCGACCGATTGGGTGTATGGATGAATGAATTGCATGACGGATCTTAGTGAATACACGGCATTGCTATCTGTAAACATCCTTGAGCTGCAGCGCTGATAAAAATGATGTACGTGACATGTTCATCGAATCTTCCTGCACTCGTGGAAGTTCACTCTGTTATCGTTTAAGACCCATTCCATTACCAGTATACTGTAAAGTCTGTACTATTAGTACAGTACATACAAATGTAGGCTGGTGTCCTCTATCTTCCCCTCCCATCCCTTATGCCTCCTCTCCCCTCCCCTCCCCTCCCCTCCCCTCCCCTCTCTTCCCCTCCACTCCCCTCCCCTCTCTTCCCCTCCACTCCCCTTCCCTCCCCTCTTCCCCTCCCCTCCCCTCCCCTCTCTTTCCCTCCACTCCCCTTCCCTCCCCTCTTCCCCTACCCTCCCTCCCCTCCCCTCCCCTCCCCTCCCCTCCCCTCCTCTCCCCTCCCCTCCCCTCTCTTCCCCTCCCCTCCCCTCCATATGCAGGTGATTGTAGTTTGGAGTGGCAGTGAGTCAATGCCACAACATCACCAGTTCCCTCCCCTCCCTGTCCCCATCCACACTGTACCCCAGCCACTCTCAAAGGTGAGTAGTAGTCCTGTACTGCATCGTGTCCATGTACATACATACGTGCGGTTGATGTCATTTCAGGGCACTCTTAACCACTGCAACACATTACAGAGTTATCACAAACGTGTGTTTACGTACACAGAACCCCTCAAACAGTACATCTTCATGAATACAGTTATACCTTTGATCTATCCTCCTACCATGCAATACACAGATTACATAGGCCATCCCCTGTCTATGTATATGTATATACCAGATACAGAATCTTATTGAATGGTACACTTGTTCATTTTCTGTATACATATGTCTCACATAATTTTGTAGTCTTTAATGATTTTATTTTGAACTACATATATTGTGTTGAACATTTGCTTGGACTGCACTGTGTGTGTGTGCTTGTGCGTGTGTGTGTGTGCATATGTGTCTGTGTGTGTGTGTGTGTGTCTGTGTGCATATGTGTCTGTGTTTGTGTGTGTATGTGTGCGTGTGTGTGCACACAGTCAGGACCTCAATAGCTTATGGCAATTGTCTGTATATCTTGTGTAGGCAGCCGAGTCACTTCACCATGGAAGCACTGGTAGATCAGCAACCGATTGCTTCAATAGCTATTCTCCTTCTATTTCATGTAGAGCACAGTTCCTCTGTGGCCATTGGGAGACATCCTTACCGATGGCGTGATGACTGTGGATGAGTCAGTGAAGCTAATTTCGGAAGAGATTGAGTTTGCATTTGATGTATGGTACCACCACCAGAGTCAAATTGTAGGGTTTTACCCGTTCACACACAGTCGCAGTGAGGTCTTGAACAGGTGGAGCCTGACCTCCAAACCAAGTGGAGACTACTCACTGGTGCACACTGGAGTGGCCATGTTTCACAGGTAAGCTTGTGTGTACGCGCGTGTGTGGGTGTGGGTGGGTAGGTGGGTGAGTGGGTGTTTGTGTAGGTGTAGGTGTGTGTTTGTGGGTGTTGTTGTTGGTGTGTGTGTGTGGGTGTGTGTTTGTACTGTACAAAGTCAGAACATTGGAGAAATTGAGCCATGTTTCATTGTTTCATTGTTTGTTTGTTTTGAATTCAATGTAGCTTGTACAGTACATTTCCAAGGTGCTAACGTCTTCCCTCACAAACCCATTGAGTGTATACTAACACTTGTACGTACATTCACAGATTGTGTGGCAGCTTCTCTTTGCACCTACTGTAGTACATCCCACATTGACACATGACTCCCTCACCCCATCCTGTACGTAGGTACTATTGCCACCTCTATGCCACGTCCCTACCTGCTCAAACAACAGCCATGCTACAGGAGCATCCACACTGTGAAGATGTTGTGCTTAACTTCCTTGTGTCACGTATTACAAAGAAATCTCCTATCCTCGTGCCAAAGCTCCCTCCCTCCACTGACACCGAGCGAGCGTACAAGGAGAGCTTGACTGAAAAGCTGAGGGAGAAAGAGGACTGTCTCAATACAATGGTAGACACCTTTGGGGATTTTCCCCTCAAGCGCTCTATCCTGCGAATGAACCCATCCCTGTACAAGACACCAGCCGGGAGGTGGAGAAAGCAGTACCCTCATCTGGAGACTGCCCAGTGAAGGCTAACTGCCATCATGTAATTGTGATGTCCTTGCTCTTTGTAACATATTATGTAGCTTAATGTCCCCTTGGCTCAATTATTTCAAGTGTGTATTGGTATTTCTGTTTTGTTATTACAACCTACACACATCACATTATATATTATTATGAAACGAATATTGAAGCAATCTCAGCCCCATGCAGCGGCCATATGCATGTATATACTTGTACTATATATAACATGCACTGCACACATTAGGTTGATTGCAACGATTGATATTGACACAACGTGACGAGGTTTGTTGCTACAGCGCTAGCGTGGGTATGATATAATTAATATATTGCTAAAAGTTTCCGAGAGAAGCCCAGTGTAAATGAATGCTATACAATGCAGTCGATCCATAATGAATGCAAATAGATAGATAGCTAGGTAAATGAATTCTCAACTTCTAATCTGGTTGCATTATACAAGTAGCTACACAGGTAAAATCCACAATGAATGAGAAATGCAATTAACTGCCATAGCTACATACAGTATATACACAGTAGTATCATGGCTCATGCCCAAGGTAGACATACATCCTATATTTCAGGATGGCAATACCATGCATGCATAGATCCACATGCCCATGTGATGTTGTGTACTAGCTAATGTGGCTACTAAGCTTCCAACACCAAACAGATTTACTTTAGCTATTCTCTTGACTCTGTACGTTATTATACTTGAATAACTGTACGACTGGCACCAGCGCCATAGGATTTGTTAGCGTTAGGACTTGATACTCAGCCCTTGCATGTTTCAGCCATAGCTAAGGGGATAACTTCATGCATATGTGCGCACGTGACAAGATGTACACTTCGGTCCGATTATGACGTATGAATATTACACCGCGGTCCGCCTCTCAGCTATAATAGCTAGGATTGGCGCTCACAATGCATCTATCAAGCTGTTTGCAAAGCAACTTTCTTCAGCGAATTCAAGCGAAACCTCACTATGACTGGACGCGGCAAAGGAGGCAAAGGCCTTGGCAAGGGTGGCGCAAAGCGTCACAGGAAGATCCTTCGTGACAACATCCAGGGTATCACCAAGCCCGCCATCCGCCGTCTGGCCCGCAGGGGCGGTGTGAAGCGTATCAGCGGTCTCATCTACGAGGAGACTCGCGGTGTCCTCAAGGTGTTCTTGGAGAACGTCATCAGGGACGCAGTCACCTACACCGAGCACGCCAAGAGGAAGACTGTCACTGCCATGGACGTGGTCTACGCCCTCAAGAGACAGGGACGCACTCTGTACGGCTTCGGCGGTTAAGCGCCTACCAACTGACATTCAAACAAACGGCTTTTCTTAAAGCCACCACTCTGCAAAAGATTGCCATAAATTGCCTGTTCCTAATCCACGTTGTTAAAAAGCTACATTCATTTGGCTACTAACCACTAGTACATGTCACACACAGCCACTAGCCCTAAGTTCCATAATTATACATAGCAGCCCACTGTGCCTGTCACGCATTGATTGTTCAGTTAGCCAGCCACAAATCTACTGCTTCTTAATTGAGCCCTTTATACACATGTCGTACAATCTGTAAATTGTATATCGTGCAATTGCATGCATGGTTCATGTCTCCTCAAGTTTTAGATGTACTGCACTGTGGGTGGTAGCCTCCTTCATTGCATGTCTCATGTTCAGTGTGATTGGCACATCCTATCTGAAAGTCACTTGTAGGAATGCTCCATGACCAGCCATCATACTTGTAGCCCAGATCTTTGGACACCTTATACATATCAGCGTTTGTCTTCAATGGGTAGAGTGGCACTAAAAAGTCATTTAAGTTCCAGCCAGGCTGCATTGGCTCCCCATTGGTTGGCATGTAGGCGGGTGGACCACTGGTAAACTTCTGTAGCAAACTCTCAAACACTCGATCAACATTGGCATGATGGAGAAAGAAAGTTGGATCATTGACCGATGACTGTAAATTAAAGTGATGACCACCCAAATAGACATGGACAGTATTGTGCATATTGTTGAACCTCATGGGTGCAGTTGAGCGAAACATACACTTCACATCTTCACCAGCACACAATTCCACGTCTCCCTCCAAACGGCTTTCATGTCCAAAATTACTGGAATAGTCGTTGGCAGCTAGAGTCATTTCTATCGAATCTGAATTTGGTAAATATGGTTCCCACTCTTTAGTTTCTGAGGAGCCTCGTTGCAGGTTTCTGGCTTGCTTACGATCTCGTTCAATGTTACAGAGTGTTCTAACATTGGCACACGGTGTAGTGTCAGTCGATCTGTAGTGCTGGTCGCAAACAACTGGCCATTTGCCACTCTCAAATAGCACTCCGCTAACATTCACTGCCATGTCACTGTACATGGGGGTTCCTAGCAGCTCGTGTGTAAACAAGAGACATGCTGCCGATGGTGTCCAGTCAAAGTATGGCAAGGCAAAGTCAGTGATGCCTACTTTCTCACCAATCCGGTGCAGCTCCTGCTCCATCAGTAGGAGGTAGTATCGATGCCAAGTGGGGAAATGTGGCCCTCTATGAGCAAAGTCTATTACAATTTCTTCAGTGCCTGTATCTGGGAAGATAATGTCCATGCAGTCCTTACTATGTCGCTCCCGGCTGGTGAGTACATGCACAAATACAAACATGTCATAAGTTGACACATTCTGCATTGTAAAGGAACCGCTGTCATCAGCTGGCTCACTATCCAGCACTGCCCATTCCTTCTCCTCCTCATTCTTGGCCAATTCGAGAAGCCTGACATAGTTGCTTTGTTCTTGTTTGCTGAGCATCTTAAAGTTCCGTCGGACCAGAAGCTGACTGGTGTTCCGTTTCACACACTCACCAGTTGCATTGGCAATGAATCCAAAGTCACAGCGACTGCAGTCATAGCCTCCCCATCCCACATGGCAGGAACAAACTCTCTCAAACACCCTTAAAGGCCAGTGATAGTGGACATCCAGCGGCCAGTCTGCATTAGGAGGACCGTCACGCAATATCTCAACAGCACCTTGTTCAGCATTATTCCAAGAACTTTCAACTTCTTCACGAATGCTCACACAAGTGCCGTGAAAGCCACAATTACCAGGACAGCATGTCTTGGTCTTCAAACTGTCTGGTGTGTTGCAGACAGCAGGGAACTGAGCCTGTGCCAAGGGCAACACAAACAAGGCAAGTAGTACTCTCAAAGCCATTATACTGCTAAGAATGAAGTAGAAATACTATATATCTGTCTTAGAAGATGATGCCTATGAGAAATATACA
>OZ025885.1:4995243-5025243 GCA_964019415.1 Ianthella basta | reverse complement strand
ATGCCCAATGGTCCAATGCACCTGCAAATGCTGCACAAGAAAGGTGTGCAACAGAACTCAGTTGCTTCCCTTCATCTGAACCTCTTGCTTGGTGTTTAGCAGCGTTGTAGCTGCATGAACAAGAAGTGACATACAATGGAACAGTAATATAATTATTATGACTATTGTCTGGCCTCTTAAAGGAAACCTACAGCATGCACATCTTTAGGAGCCCATTCACCACAACCCAGACAGTGTATAGCAGAGCTAGGGTCACATACCTACACCAAACATATGTGCCATTGTCAAACACATTATCCGCCGCATCACTCACAATAGGAAGTACAGTCCCCACGAGCTTCCAGCCCCCAGGATGTTGGCGCTTACACCCTGCAGTGAAAGACATGAACACAGTCATACATATGAATATACAGTAGTGACATCTGGCGATGTTACAAACGGGAGGGGGGGGGGGGAGGGGGGGACATTACATACGTATATCAGGCAGCATTATGTTGCTTCTGCAAGCTGCGTCAGGCTATAGGTGTGGCCAATGACTATGAACCCACTGCAAGTACTGTATGCTGGGAACATTGTAGCCATCTTGCTGACAGAGCTCACAGTCCAGTCACCGATGACACTACTGGCTACAGCTATCAAATGGGCCATGACAACACTGACACTCCCTCCCTTGGACAGTAATAACCCAAACTCATCCTCGTCATGCAATGTGTGCTTACGTCAGACTAACAGTGTATGCAGAGTGGTACACTGTACGCAAGATACAGCACCGTGAGTAGTGACGTATGGTACATACACAATATGCAGTACTGTGTGTGTGTGTGGCGGGCATTACCCGGTACAGTCCAGTAAATCCATCATGCTTCAGTATGGTCCTGAAGGCGTCGTACACTCCATTGTATCTTGGACGGTGGCCACTGGTAGAGCCATCATGTACTGTGGGGAGTTGTACGGCAAACAACAAGTCAGGACCGCAGCACGGACACAAATAAGTACACAAAGACAGAACATTGTAACAGAGCCACAAAGTGACAGAAGGCACTGTCCTCTTTAGAGAGGTGCATTACATTCAGAGTGATGGTAAACTACAAGAAGTTCAGCTGCACTCAGGGTGATTAGAAATACATAGCAGCTGGTACAACAGTAAGCACATAAAGATTGTCAAAGAGTATAAACTTTCCGAATTGTTCTCACTTACAGCATCACCTGGTAATTACACATTGCTCTCGGCCTTCTGAAATTACTAGGAAAAGCGCTGCGACCAACTCTAATTGGTTTAATTATGTAAATTAAACAGTATTTGGAAAGTAGAGGCTGAGACTATACGAATGAGTGCATGTGACTGTAGCCCGCAGAGCACTTGCCTGCGAATCTGACTTTGATTAAGTCCAGTGGATGTAGCACCAGAGTGGCCAGCGTCCCCCCAGCCACCCCACTTACCAAGTGCTCGTACTTGATTCCCGACAGGAAGTGTGACGGAGAGAAGAGCGATACGGCACTCCGCCTGTCACTGCTAAGGGAGGATGAATTGTCGCTTCTTTGCATAGCAATGGTGCCCCCCTTCATAATGTTCACACAGAAGGCTTAAGGCCAACAGTGTAGCGAGGCAGTTAATTCCAGCACACAGCGTCCATTTTGTTGGATAAAGCAGTATGACGCAATTATACCCAGCTGGCCGGCACCTACTCTTGCATCACGATCATCCACTTATATAGCTAATTGCTAATGATCATGATGTTGTGTTTGCCTTTCATCTCACTGGCAGAAATGTTTGTGCTGTGGTCGTTGTGTACCAGCCTTGAGATGTTTACTGAGGAAGCAAAATACAAAGGGTAACTAGCTACTCTCAACAATTGCTTTATTCACCCACTCAGTGCATGCCAGTACAGCTCAATCTGCACCAGTTAGCTCCACCCTCATCAATATTGATAATGTTCATTTGTGGACGTTGGAGTGGGATGCACGCAGCAACAGCATAACTTATATACATGGGTACAACTGCAAACATTGCCACTGCCCATGCATGTGGAAGTTGCATGCTGCATTGATCCCATGCCATCCCATGTGGTTATGCAATCCACAATGTCACGTGGCCATATATGGGTTTGGGTGGACAGTAGTTTCACTGTATTCACCCAATCTCCCATGTGGTTATGCATAAATCTACACATCATTGCACATAGCAAAGATACAGGAATCTTTCCTGTATCTATGCACATAGATACTGCAGCCCCAATGTTAGCTACGACACAGCAATTGCAAGAAGCCTTCACAGTATGCTTCACATGCAGTAGTCACTGTCTAGTCCTGCGTGGGGTATGTGCACTATGTGCACTCTAGTCCACATAGCAATTAATACACAACCACCCAGCTGCATACAGTACTATAGCTAGCTGTACTGCAGCATGCATGGCATGGAATGCATGATTTGCACGCTTGCAAATTCCTGTTCAGTGCATACTAAATTGAAGAAAGTTGCAATGTCAAGAAGTTGTATAATTGACTTTTATGTGTTAAATGAAATTGCCTAGCATACGGCATGCATGCCATCCAAAGTCTTTTCTGAGAGACCATTTTAACCCATGAAATAAATACACAAGGTTGACATCAAGTGAAGTGAGGGTACACAGGTGATGATTGAAACAATGATTGCATGTTCCAAGTTCCATTTGTACGTAAGTATATTTAAAAGTGAAACTGGGTACATCATATCATGTTGGATTGGACAAATAAATACGTCAGATTGGTTACAGGGTATGAGGGGTGGGGGCAGTGAAAGAAGGAGTGTCAGGAGTGCTTGTGCTGACTCAGCAGATACTGTGAAAGGTTCTCATAGACAGCAAATGTGATACACACAGCTGGGGTCACCCTGAAGTGGAGTGAAGAGAGAAGGTGAGACGGATGAGTGGAGAGAGCTGTCCAAGTGGTGTGGGGGGAAAGGTTGTGTGGTGTGTGGGGGGAGGGTGCGTTGGTGTGTGGGGAGAGGGTGTGGTAGTGTGTGGGGAGAGGGTGTGGTGGTGTGTGGGGGAGGGTGTGGTGGTGTGTGGGGAGAGGGTGTGTTGGTGTGTGGGGGAGGGTGTGGTGGTGTGTGGAGAGGGTGTGGTGGTGTGTGGGGGAGGGTGTGGTGGTGTGGGGGAGAGGGTGTGTTGGTGTGTGGGGGAGGGTGTGGTGGTGTGTGGAGAGGGTGTGGTGGTGTGTGGGGGAGGGTGTGTTGGTGTGTGGGAGAGGGTGTGGTGGTGTGTGGAGAGGGTGTGGTGGTGTAGGGAGAGAGGGTGTGGTGGTATGAGGGGAGAGGGTGCAGTGGTGTGGGTATGGTAGTGGGGTTGCTGAACTGCAATGCCTACCTTAATAAATTTGGGACAACTCCTTTGTAAAAGCCTGTCAGGCCTTCAAACCTACACACCAAATCAATGAGCGAAGGGTACATTAATTTTAGGCATGTAAACATAAATGCACATGCTTTAAAGAGATACAGTACTTCACAGGACTCCCAAACAGCACTAGTACTCTCACATAGCACTCCACTACAGCTCTTCAATACAGCTCTTCAATACAGTTCTCTCATACAACATGCATGAATAACCACCACGCCAAAGCATATGGCATTAAGTCCACAAATGCACGCGTCAGAACCTTCTTAAAACTAGACCACATACACATACACACATAAATGCCAGACATTCTCATCTCTATTGCATTCACACTCTGTATAGTGTACACATACTATACATTTATAAGTGGTTAGCACCTATAAATGATGAACAGTAGGAAACAGGCAATAATGATGCACGTACTTGTAAGTCTTTCTGACAACATCAGTGACACCTCGATACTTTGGCTCATAGTCCTGAAAGTGTGTGTGTGTGTGTGTGTGTGTGTGTGTGTGTGTGTGTGTGTGTGTGTGTGTGTGTGTGCATGTGTGTGTGTGTGTGTGTGTGTGTGTGTGTGTGTGTGCATGTGTGTGTGTGTGTGTGTGTGTGTGTGTGTGTGTGTGTGTATGTATGTGTGTGAGTGCATGGGTGAGCATATGTGTGTATGTTGGGTGAGCATGTGTGGGTGAGTGTGTGGGTGAGCGTATATGTGGGTGTGAAGATGTGACAGGGAGAAAGACTAAACATCTAAAATGCACAAACATCTCAACAACAAACATGCTATAAGTAAACAACAAATGCCAACCAAAGGACCATGTATTCCACAAACTGCACCATCACCAATACCACCCGCAGTACGTACCTGCATTAATCTGGATCTGATGACCTTATATGGAAACGTGGTGATGACAGCTATCACTTTTGATGCTGCAGCCACTACCAGGTACACTGGTGTGCTCTGTGAATGTAGCAGAAGGGAAGACGGGCAGGGGGCGTGTGATAGCACCATGAGGGTGGGGCAGCAGGGCAGGGGGAGTGTGTAGGCATTATGAGGTGGCAGGCATGTGAAGGAGATATACACATACACAGCATATCAACACACAGTAGGCTCTGGATAGAGCACGCCCACATCAATATATAAGGAGGGAATGAATCTGTGGTTGTTGGCGGTGACCAGTGACCCGGCTGCTAAAGGGTCGGCTAAAGATCTGGAGGTTGCCGGTGCTGGTCCGGTTCACTGCCATTTTTCTCTTCTTCCCTCTTTTCCTGTAGTTCCAAATGTTGTCTTTCATTCGTGTCACCATGGTACATAGACCATCTTAATTAATATCAGCACACACACACACACATGCACATACTGGCTTCACCAAAATCAAACTCCCTAAATGCCTCACCAGCTTTGTGTTGTGTGGCAGTCCTCTCTGATTGCAGTAAGACCTCTTCATCTCCTCATAGCTCATGAACTGGATGGCTCCATGTGACACGCCAAACAGACCTGGAGCAAATCCTTTGTACACTCCACGCACACCTTCGTAACGAGCTAGCTTCCAGAGACCATCTGCGTTAAACAGTGTCCCCATTGACAGCAGTTTGAAAGTGTTGTGCATGTGTGTGTGTCTATGTGCGTGGGCGGACACTGCGTGGTGTCTGTATGAGCTGTGAGTGAGTTAGTGCATGTGTGTGTGTGCATGCGTGTGTGTGTGTGTGTGTGTGTGCGTGTGTGTGTGCATGTGTGTGTGTGCATGTGTGCATGCACCAGTGGTAGATGTACAGTATAGCATCATGTGCAATGTGCAGTGAGCCACTGACCAAACACATTTCTGTACTGCCGGTGTACAGGGGTGAGCTCAGACTGAGGTAGACAGAGTCGGGTCTTCACCACAAACACTCCATTTGTCACACAAAGAGTTGCACAGCCTACAGATGCAAACACAGCCAAGTGGAGAGATAGCGTAACCATGGTGACAACACCCACAATACAGAGGACCACACAGTACAACAATGCAAAACAGGAACAGACATGTGTCGGGATACAAACGTGAGAATGTGGTGTAGTCAAATGTATCCCAATACCATAGCAACCAATACTCTTTGGAGTAATCTAGCGCCTGACAACACACGCTTCCAGGGCACAACAGATTCACACAATTTCATAGCACTTTCCAAACCTTAGGTATTCGTTACCTAGGATACCAACAGGAGGGGCATAATTATGATACATAATTGTGAATAGTGTCATGTACAGTATCCTAATAATCCTATATAGGTACAGTAGTGCCCGCGTGTGGGATCTGTTGCAATTGTGCAAAAATCTGCTGTAATATACACTTTGCCACATAACTGTCTACTCCAGTAGAGGACAGTGATTGGACAACCATTGGGCAATGGATTGACAAATGAAATACGCAATGATACACAAAATGCACACTGAACATGTCACTATATACAACCACTATATTATACTGTACAACCAAATAAGGTCATCGTCTCACCTGCTATTGCGGCACATGTCAAGTGATGGGGAGCTTGTAACGGTTTGTTCCCCATCTTCATTGCTGCTTGGTGCTTTGCAGCATGGTAGCTAATGGTGTAAGGAAGAAGTAGGATTGTCACATGACAGTCACATGGCAGTCACATGACATTTATCCACTCACATGAGGAAGTAGAGTCCCCATGAGGTCCCAGCACCAAGAGTGCTAGCACTCACTCCCTATAACAGCAACAGTGCACATACGTTGGGACGTTGCGTACATTAGAGTACAGAGAGTCACAGTAATCAACAGAATCAAGATTACAGTTAAAAAGGATATGTACATGAGAAGGCGTTTCATCTGCTGATAAGGAATACTATAGACAGGTTCCACTGTACATCAAATGTTAGGACCAGGGGAGGCTGGCTGCTTTAGACAGTGACCACTATGGACAGGTTCCACTGTACATCAAATGTTTGGACCAGGGGAGGCTGGCTGCTTTAGAGTAACAGTGGAACCTGTCTATAGTGGTCACTGCATAATGCAGCCACCTGTCTAAAGCAGCCAGCCTCCCCTGGTCCAAACATTTGATGTACAGTGGAACCTGTCTATAGTGGTCACTGTATAAAGCAGCCAAACTCCATTGGTCTCAACACTTGACTGCCACTCAAGCTATTTTCTATGTCTCTTCAATCCTTTTTTATAATTAGCCCAACAAGGCACCACAGTGCTAGAATGTCAATGAAGCTATTCCACGCTGAGGTCCAGTATA
Source organism: Ianthella basta (assembly GCA_964019415.1). Taxonomy (NCBI): domain Eukaryota; kingdom Metazoa; phylum Porifera; class Demospongiae; order Verongiida; family Ianthellidae; genus Ianthella; species Ianthella basta. The sequence continues at coordinate 5,018,629 of OZ025885.1, read as the reverse complement.
ATGCAGCCACCTCTCTACAGTAAAGTAGCCAGGTGACTAGTGTAAGCAGGCTCCTACCCTTCCAAGCAACACAGACATTTGAGTGGGGCATGCCTACACTATACACCGTGGCAATGCTGTGAATGATGGCAGTCATCCAAGGCTATAGTATGCACACTCTTCACAGACTGCAGTGACCGCTTCAAAATTGGTGAATCTCATTGGCTAGTTTAAACATACGTAGGCGCACACAACTCTACAGGAGTGACCAGTGCACCATCAGATGTACATGGTCAAGGCTGCCTATCCCAGCTGAAAATCAGAATGTCCAGCACACAATTCAACATCTACAGTACTGACACAAGACCATGGTGCAACTGACCCTGTAGAGTCCAGCGTAGCCGTCTTGTTTGATGATTGTTCGGACAGCATGCCGCACTCCGTGGTACTGAATGTGTCTTGTGGAGCTAGAGCCATCATGAACTATGGGTAGGTAGAGGGTGTTGGTCAGTGTGTGTGTGTGTGCGTGTGTGGGGGGTCTGTACGTGTCTGTTAGTGCATGATTACAAATGCGTGTATGCTCAGGTGTGGTTACTAATTGCTTCAGTCACAAATGGGAAATTGCGTCCTTTCAGTGGTTTTCCTAGGTACTTGCATACTGCAAGATTTCTACACCTCTAAGTTTCACCATGTATGCAGCCAATTTCTTGTGAGGTAGCAGAAACAACCGCAATACTGATATCACTCACATAGCATAGCCGAAGTGGACAGAAAATCTCCACCACAACTTTGACAAGCATAGACAATCAAGGGTTGAGTATCAATGGACAAAACCATGCACTCGTAATCCTTGACATCGATGCTTTTGTCTTTAAGCCAGTCACTCACTATACATTTCTCACACTGTAAACAGTTGACAAAGACCCCCGGGTCAAAACGTCCTGCTCGCCCATCATTTTATTAAAGCTGCAGTACTGCTCATCATTTTCATGATCGATTATCCGTGACATCCATTCTGATTCGGGTTGTAAAATCTCTTTACATGCACATATACACAGGTACTATTTATGCAAAAGTAAGGCTACAATTAAGAGCACCACTTGCATCTTGCTCAGTCTTTGCTGTTACAATCCTCATTATTGCAATTCCACTTCTTCCCAACTCCATCCCCCTTTAGGGACTACGTATATATTATGTACAAAAGCAGCAAATGCCTACTGCTTCAAAGAGCACGACCAGCAAAGTCACTACTTGACTAACGATTTAACACATCAACTAACCATCACAGCCTTTGTCAGTCATACAACCATTGTGCTATGTTAACTCGGCATACCTATTTAAGGCCAGGCAAATTCAATTCCCAGTTTATCGTCCCCGCCTGCATGTATTTTTACCCAGCCTCTCCAACTTTCATTATTCATTCTTTTAGATCACCAGCTACAGGTTAAGTCTGCCTGTCCATGTAGAGCCCCAAACTAACACCATTTTGCTAGCTAACCTCACACATTATATTCAAACTGTGCAGATTGTTCCAAATCAGAGCAAATAGATCACCGGCTAATGATGTGTTTTGGTGTGTTTCAATAGCTAGATGCCAGCAATAAATAATGAAAAGTGACCTCCCACCCTCACGCCCTTGCCAAAAGTACTGGACGATAAACTGTGAATCAATTTTGCATATTGCCCAATGTTACAGCCACATGTAATACTGCTTGCTGACAGTGCACACTGCACCTGAGAATCTTATTCTGATCATGTCTAGTGGGTGTAGTGTCAATGATGATAAGGTGCCTCCTGCAACCCCGGCCAGCAGGTGCTCGTATCTGATCCCCTCCATGAAAGAGAAGAAATTTAGACTCCAGAGGGATAGACCCCGGCCCATGAAACCTCTATGCTCCGATTCCACCATTAGAATGAGCTACAGAGGTAATCACTTGTGTTCTGACTCTTGTGGATGCTAAAATCCTTTGCCATCTCCGTACCACGATATCTGTTTGGGGTCCACGCCGCAATCACGCCGAAATAATAGCGCGATCAGCTCACGCTGTGATTATGCAATAGGCAAGAGATGATGCAACTAGTAGGGGTTTCCCCGTTTTGCAAATGGGGCGGGGCTTGACAGGCGGCTGACCAATCGGGTTCGCACACACAGTAGCCCATGTGGCGTATAAATTTGTAACCCACTCTTCAAACGGAAAGCAGTCTTTTTCTGTTTGTGCGACCGTGTGGCCCCGATCAGCATGCAACGTGGTAAGGACAGTGATGTTTGCTACCTTTATGGGCACTGCTGGGCGTGTGGGTTAGCGGGGAGAGACACAAGCACACGTTTTAGGTAGCCTCGTTGTACTGAAGCATATGCAAAGGGCTACAGCAGAGTGCATGGTACACGGCGTGTTGGGGAGACTGCACAAGCAGTGAACTTTGGTGTGCACGTTGATGTGTTCTGTGACGTAACTGTAACCATAGAAACTGGAGTCAGTCATTCTGATTTGATGAGATTCTTGGGGGGTGTATCACCACTTTGAATGTGTGTGTCGTGATCGTGGCATACATATTGTAATGGCGTCCTCTCCACATCTCCCTCCCATTACATAGCACATTGTTCCAGCATTGCATTTATGTGGTGTTTCACACCTAATCACATCATTAGTATTATATCCTACTGGGGTACTGTCACTGTGAGTTCTCTTCCTTGTCTCCTCCCCCCCCCCCCCCCCCCCCCCCAGTGTTGTCCCTTGCGGTGGTGCTGGGTGTGGTGTGGTGTGCCGCTGCCCTGTACGACAGCAGTGATGATGTGGTGGAGTTGACGGGGTCCAACTTTCAGCGCTTAGTCCTACAAGGGGACGAGGTGTGGTTGGTGGAGTTTTACGCTCCTTGGTGAGTGTGATTTGTCTGTGTGTTGGGGAGGGAGGGGCGACAGAGGAATTGGACGGAGTCTGTAAGGATTGCTTCTATGACACCCTCTCCTGCACCCAACCGTCTACTACCCACTCCTCACATGACTAACAGTCCATTGCACCCTTCTTCAGCTGTTTTCTGTGGAAAACACCAAATCACTGATTATTACCATACACTGAGCATCCTATAGCATAGGGTCCAATTCGTTCTGAGTAGGCTGCAACATATAATTACGTATGTTGGTAACAGTTGGGGCATTTGTTCTAAACGTGTGTGTGTTCACTGCTGTTATGTGTTGTGTGTAGGTGTGGTCACTGTCAGAGGCTGGCTCCAGAATGGAAGAAGGCGGCGACTGCACTGAAGGTATTACCTGTGAGACGAGACTACTGATTTTGAACACTTGGGAATAATGGCACAAAGTTGATGGATGACTTTTACTCTACACGAAATGTGTCTAGTTTTATACATAAACCAGCCACAGATATGTGTATTTGCCAATGTGATGTGTGTGTTGTGTATCAGTGACACCTACAGTCACACACCTCTTGCTCCTCCACTTCCTCCCCCTCCTTCTCCTCCCCTCTCTTCCTCTCCTTCTCCTCCCCTCCCTCCCTCTCCTCCTCCCCTCCCTCCCTCTCTTTCTCCTCCCCTCTCTTCCTCTCCTTCTCCTCCCCTCTCTTCCTCTCTTTCTCCTCCCCTCCCTCCCCTCTTTCTCCTCCCCTCCCTCCCCTCTCCTTCTCCTCCCCTCCCTCCCCTCTCCTTCTCCTCCCCTCCCTCCCTCTCCTTCTCCTCCCCTCTCTTCCTCTCCTTCTCCTCCCCTCCCTACACAGGGTGTGGTCAAGGTGGGGGCAGTGGATGCCGACCAACACAAGAGTCTTGGCGGGCAGTACCAGATCCAGGGCTTCCCCACCATCAAGGTGTTTGGAGCCAACAAGCAAAGTCCACAGGACTACCGAGGTGGGTACCTCCATCTTGAGTGTGTGTGTGTGTGTGTGCGCGCACGCACATGTGCCCCTAACCACGTAACCTTAATGGCGTGAGTCCTGCCAACTCACCCTGACATTTAGCTGGCTTTCAAAATGGGACCTAGATCCCACCCTACAACCATCCAGGACAAGGAGAACTGAAGAAGAAGTGTGTTTGTGTGTGTGTGCATTTGTGCACGTATGTGAGTGTTATCTCTTATGATAGCCTCCCCTCCCTTCCATCATCTCACTCCTTCCTCACCCTCTCCTCTCCTCCCCTCCCCTCCTCCTCAGGTGCCCGCTCCGCTGATGCCATTATTCAGGGAGGTCTCAACGCAGCTCAAGAAGCTGTGAAGGCCAGAATGGGAGGGAAGAAGAGCGGAGGAGGAGGAGGAGGAGGAGGAGGCAAGAGTGGGGGCGGGTCCACTGATGATGTCGTCACACTTACGGACAGCAACTTTGAGGAGAAAGTCATAAACAGTGACGAACCTTGGCTTGTAGAGTTCTTTGCACCATGGTGAGTTGACACCTCTGTTTTAACATGACATGGGTGAATGTGATGTGGTGCAATGTAATGGGATGCAAAAGCGAGCTTGTGATGTCACATGATGTCATGTGATGCAATATGATGCAATATGTAGGTGTGGTCACTGTAAGAACCTGGCTCCTCACTGGGCCCAGGCTGCCAGTGACCTGAAGGGAGTCTTGGCGGGCAGTACCAGATCCAGGGCTTCCCCACCATCAAGGTGTTTGGAGCCAACAAGCAAAGTCCACAGGACTACCGAGGTGGGTACCTCCATCTTGAGTGTGTGTGTGTGTGTGTGTGTGTGTGTGTGTGTGTGTGTGTGTGTGTGTGTGTGTGTGTGTGTGTGTGTGTGTGTGTGTGTGTGTGTGTGTGTGTGTGTGTGTGTGTGTGTGTGTGTGTGTGTGTGTGTGTGTACATCAGTACAAGATGTTGAGTATAGTGGCATGTAGATTGGTGTAAGCAGAGGTGTGTCTTCACCTTCTCCTTACCCTGATGCAACATTGTGTATTTTCCTTGACCACTCCCCCTCCCCAGGTCAGGGGCTACCCCACCATCAAGTTCTTCCCTTCTGGTAAGAAGTCTTGGGACAGTGCCCAGGAGTATGACGGAGGACGGACAGCTCAAGACATTGTGCAGTGGGCCTCAGACAAGTGGACTGCAGAGCTCCCCCCACCGGAGATCTACCAGGTGGGGTGTGGGTGTGGGTGGGGCTTGTGTGGGCGGGGCTGGTGTTAGATTTTGTGTGCACGTGTGAGTGCATGTGTGAGTTTATACATGAGTGTGTGTGTGTGTGTGTGTATGAATATTTCTGTGTGAAAGTGTTTTGTAATTGTATAACTTCTTCCAGTTTCACAATGGGCTGTTGAAAATTGTCTGTCCCGCTAGCCCCTCTTGTTCTCCCGGAGTTGAGTCCTAGAACGAACAGCACCATACACAGGAGCACGCCTTCATCACCAACCTCCTCCTCAGACACTGTGTGTACCCCTGCGTACTTTATGCTTGACACTAGTCTGCTATAGAGTTGAGCCCTTCCTTCCTTACTGTCAGTGGCCTGTGATTAAAACAATGCACCACCAGCTGTAGGGAACCACTTACCACCTGCCATGGGTGGGTGGACTGGTTGCCATGGTGATGATTGCTATCCACCTATTCTATGAGGCCACTGTAATCATATAACTGTAATGACTATGATTTGAGGGCAAATCACTTCTGAATGATTGTTTGTAGGGTATGCACATTGTAAGTGCCCATTACCTCTGAACGCATCCTCGTATAATCGTGAATGCCGCCAAATTTGAGGATTATTTCAAGTGCCTTGAAAATAAGAGCATAAATGGTTGAGGCAGTGTTAGTCTTGCATAGCCAGCCTCCCAAAAGACCTCTTTTTGTCTGAGCAAATGGGCGCATGGCTATGCAAGACAAGGCAGTGTTCTCTCCAGGCTGATCAGGATCTTGCTCACTTAAGAACCCTCCTTGATGCTAAACAAGGGACTGTGTTACCATCCCTGAAGTGGCCATGCACTACATGTATGTGTGCCAACCCAACAATGCCGTTTCTGCAGTGGCACTGTTGTCATTTTCTCCCTATGTGTTGACAGCAGTACAGGTGAAGTGTAGCCATATGTGGTGCCGGGTAGGGTTGTTGACGTGGTGATGTGTGTAATTGCAAGTCTTACCCTTGAGGCGTTGCCGGGAAATATTGTTACACTAGTTAGTGGTTGTTGAGAAAGAATTGTTAGATGGTTGGACCTATTGTGTGTGACCGTTTTGTTGAAGAGGAGTAAATTACGTGCATGAAATGATCATGGTGAGGTGATGAGGTGTGTTGTGTCTGCACTTCTTCACTGCAGCTCATTGACCAGAGTGTGTTTGACAGCTGTACAGAGAAGCAGCTCTGTGTGCTCAGCTTCCTACCTCACATCCTGGACTCAGGTGAGAGCAGGCTTCATTGCTGCCTACTTCTTCATGTTCATTAGTATTGGCTTCAATGAGAAGCTGAGTTAGAGAATGCCACCTTATCCTGTTTCTATAATGGCACACACGCACACACACACACACACACACACACACACACACACACACACACACACACACACACACACACACATGTGCTCACACGCATGCACACGCGCGCGCGCGCACACACGCACACACACACACACACACACACACACACACACACACACACACGCGCGCGCACGCACACACACACACACACACGCACACACACACACAAACACACACGCACACACACCACACACACACCTATGTGCTTGTTTCATCTCTGTCACTACCTTCCCACTCTGTCCCCGCCCACAGGTGGGTGTGGCTGGAGGCGGGTACCCTGCCTGATGCAGAGAATGCAGTGGGAGTGGGAGGTTTTGGATACCCAGTGAGTTTGATGAATGGGACAACAACGGTGAAGGCTATATGACACGTTTCTTCTTCTCACTCGTGTGTGCGTCCTCGTGTGCGTGTGTGCGTGTGTTTACAGGCGATGGTTGCTATCAATGTTCGCAAGAAGTACTATGCATCCTTGACAGGGCCTTTCAGTGAAACGGGAATTCACGAATTTCTTCGGTATGCATCTCCCCAGTGGACCCGCTAACATACGCACACACACACACACACACACACACACACACACACACACACACACACACAGTCAGTGTACAGTGACACAACCTTCAGGCTCACACACAGAGCATCCCTAGTCTGCTGCTCTGCTGTGCGTTACAGCTGTGTGAAATTGCTCTACGTACATCTGTGCTGGACTACTAACTTTCCTCTCTCCTCCAGGGACCTCATGGGTGGACGTGGAAGAACTGCTGTGTTGAAGAGGGACTCCTTCCCTGCTATTCCCAATCTAGAGCCGTGGGATGGGAAGGATGGGGAGGTCAGTGGGTGGGGTGGAGAAAGGGGGCATGGTGGGGGGACTAGAAGGAGTAAGATACCGATCCGTGTATATGTAAGCACATGTGTGCACTCTGTAGCTGTGGCTATATAGAATTTGTCATGTAGCAGAGTCTGCAAAATGGCCGTCTGGCTAAGTGAGACTATAAAATAGACTAGAATGGGTCAGGAGGGCACCTCCCAAGAATGCAGCTGAATCATCACCTCTAACGTGTGTACAGTGAAACCTGTCTAAGACAATTGCCTGTGGGCCAGTTCTAACTGACCTGTATCAGGGGTGGTTGGTCTACTGAGGGATAGATTGCAATGCTTTAATGATATTTTGGCCAAGTAGGCTGGCTGTTATAGAGAGGTGGCTGCCCTACACAGTGACCAACTTAGACAGGTTCTGCTTTATATAGCTGCTTCTGTTGTGTTCAACTGGTTTCATGTGCCTACACTTTGAGGCACAACTGATATCTCATTGGATGAAGTCTGTTAGCTTAATTTCTGTACATATATATTTATGTGGCAGGAAGAGAGAGAAGCATGTGTGCAAAGTAATAGGAGTATCACATGGCATGTGTAAGTCATTGTCGCGCAGTGTGCAATTGTGGTAAGAAATTGCAAGAAAAAACTACCATAGCATCATACCAAGAATACTGCCACCTGGAGTTAGGATTTCTCATACAGTTTCCAAAAGTATCCGTAGTCTCCTCTATCTATATACACTGTGTATATGTGTGTCTATGTGGTATACTGTGTGTGCTCTCTGCAGCTGCCATCGTTGGATGACGACTATGACCTGGCGGACTTTGACATGGACGAAGAGGAAGAGACAAAGCGGGAAGAACTTTGAAGACCTCTTCGTGTTACATCGTGTTAGGCTAATTATTTCAACTACTGTTTTCATTTTACTTCTATGGTATTTTTGGCAGTGTATGAGGAATATAGTACAATGTCCTTTGACGGGGCCAGTCGCGTGCATCTATCTGTGCGCGCATTAATCCTCGAGAGCGGAAGTAATTAGGTGTCATTCTCGCGAGCAGTCTGAACAAAGGCCTTTGACCCTACGCGTGCATATGGACTCGAACAGCCAAAGCTTAAGATGAGAGCGTGTAGGTTCTTCCATTGCGTACACGCAGTGGCACTTGCTTCGTTGCCTGCATGTTGCAGCTACCCTCAGCCTGTCTTTTCCCCGTAGGCCTGTCCGTGTTGGTGCTGCTCGCTCTCGCCTCCTCCTCTTCTCCGTCACCAGACAAAGAGGAGTTGCCGTCCATGGTCTTGTACGACTCGAACGACTATGTGAAGGAGATCGAGGAGGAGGAGTACAACCGGACAGTGATTGAGAGCGATGATGTGTGGATTGTGGAGTTCTATGCTCCATGGTGCGCTTGGGGGTGGGGAGAGGGGGGGGGAGCACGAGGGAGTTGCAAAGCTGCACTGAAGTTACCACAAATAGCTAGGTTTATGCTAGCTGCTCTTTGAAGCGAGAATGCATAATTCCCTAATTGCTAGAAGTTATTAGAGGCGATCACTAGAAGTATTCACGCTTAATAGTGTGTGTGTGTGTGTGTGTGTGTGTGTGTGTAATATCTCGATGCATACGAACACATGTGCTTGTGCTAATGCACTAGCTAGTTATGTGTCCATGTACACACCATCATATGTGACATATGATACAGTGCAGTCATTATTTGTGGTACATATTGTTGCATGGCCCTGCTCTTTGTACTCCCATGCACTTCTCCCACTCGCATACACATACACACACACACACTCCTCACACATATTCAAGCCCTTTTCCTTTTATCGTTTACATACACCTCTCACCTCCTATCCCCTCCACACCTCTTACTCAGGTGTGTTGTTTGCCAGTCGGTTGCTCCAGGCTGGAAGAAGGTTGCAAATGCATTAAGGGTGAGTGCATGCATTGTACGCTGAATAGTTTTACCAAGCAAAACCTGCCTTCAGTCACCCACGTACAACTCTTACTCATATGCAGAAAGTTAAGATGATGCCACTTGTAACTAGCTGCATGTCCTAACACCAGCCAACTTGCGTCTCCTCTAGAATAATGAGTTTGTTTTGTTCCTTTCACGGATGTCTAGTTGTCCATGCTCTCCCTAGCTTCCTCTCATGCCCTTTCATCCGATTGTATATATTAGAGTATGTATTGTGCCACTACCTACATATGTACATGGCTGCATGCACTGTGCATTCTTCATTGCCTATAAGCGTTATACACATACATACGTACCTGGTAAACCAAGTCAAGCTAGCAGAAATGTGAATCCCACTTAATAATATAGAAGTGAATGATGTGTTTAAGTATGTATCTGATGCTTCTATCACCTCCTTCTGGTCTTCAATCTGTGTGTTGCTATAGTGACCAGGTTGACTTGTTAACTTTTCTGTCTACCTTGACTCACTCATCTCGCTCACAGGGTATTGTCCATATAGCAGCAGTGGATGCTAACACACACAAGAACTTCCTCTATCGCTACAAGATCACCATGTATCCAGCCATTGCCATATTTGCCAAGTATAAGCAGAGCCCTCGACGCTACAAGGGTGAGTCTGTGTGTGGGGGGGTGGGGCAGGGAGTAAGTGGGTGTGGTTGGCGTAACAGTGTTTAGTACATGTCATCTTTTGTTGTAACACTACTGAAATTCACTGCAGTACTAGTTTATGTTTATAGGGCACTTATGCGTTGGTGCTGTGTGCTGATTACATTGAAACCCTGTGTAATTGCAACTGCTAAAATATGTGAGTGGTGGATCATGAAAATGATGAGCAGTACTGCAGCTTTAATAAACGATCGATGGGGGAGCAGGACGTTTCGACCCGGGGGTCTTTGTCAACTGCTTGCAGTGTCGTCCATGGTACTGGGTGCATGGAAGCACAGTTGATGAGCTCTCTGTTGCACTTTGTTGCCCTTCAATAGCTGCTCTCGTTCAAAATCCCAAGTTACCATCACTCAAAGTTCGAAAATTCGCTCAGTGCAATTATGCGAAAACAGTCCGTAACACTTCTGGTATTATATCTGTAAACATTGCAACAGCGTAAATATTCTTCCTGGTTTGAAGCACAGGAAAGGACTACAGGTTTTCTTGGCCAGTATAATGGGACGATGCCACAGGTACAAAAGATGCAAAAAGCCGAATTTACCAGAAGCATTACTCAGTTGCATGTTTTCACCTGCCAATACACTTCATACATAGCGCGAAGTGTCCCCTATCTCAAATCCACTCACAATTATTATTGATTACTATTATGTATCGTTGTTATTGCATATAAGAGCATGTGTATACAAGTATAGGCTATTCAGCATACTCCTTAACATTAATGTTAAATCTGGTTTTGACCGAGTTGTTGCCCCCTTTCTCCAGGACCTCGTACCCCAAAGCCCATGCTCTTAGCAGCGCTGAATACTGTTAAGGACTTTGTAATGGGTCGCCTTGGTGACATGGAGGTGGATGGTGTAGACATGGCTGCAACAGATGCTGTTGTCCCTCTTACCGATGGGGACTTTGAAGACATGGTAGTGAGGAGCGACCACCTGTGGTTGGTGGAGTTCTGCTCACCTAGGTAAGGTGCAGTGATGTGTGTAGAGACATTGTATGATACTGTCATTTCATGTACAGTTTTTTGCAAAATGGTTGTCGCAAACCTCATTCGACTCACGACTCCCCTTTGAACTTTGCCCTTATACTTTAGGCGTGCGATAAGGAGCATTAAAGTATAAGGTCGAAATTCAAAGGTGAGTTGTGAGTCGAATGACGTTCGTGATAACCATTTTGCAAAAACCATGTATTCTATATAGTCCCAATCAGTGTTTGAGTTCTGCGTTTGACTACATCAATGAAGTACTGGAATGGTAGATTTGTGCATGCATGCTTTCATCGTAGATTGACGTCAGTGAGTATGTGATGCTCCCTATACTGTGTTCATGTGATTTTGTGAAGAGCACTTTGAGCAATTATTGAGACATGAAGCCCAGGAATATTTCTGGAATGGCTATATTTCTGGAGTTTTTACTATATTTACTTAAATTTCAGAAATTGTCTAGTGTACATATATAAGTATAGGGAGTACATGTTTTAGCCACACACTTAGCCCAGTGATGATGCATATGCAGTGATGTTAGGTAGCCCAATGATGTCCAGCGTTATGATTGAAAATGTTTGTGACTAGAGAGCACTCCAAAATAGCAAATCTTAGTCGTGGAGATTCTTGACAATCAATTGTTCTCTGAGTACGGATTCTACTTGCCCAGTTTAAAGTTAACATTTTCCATGAAGGACTATTTCTCGGCCCGTGCACTGTATTGGGTTGTTTAGTGAGATAGACATAAAATTAATATGAAAACATAATAACTAGGTGAAAGACTCGTGATGCTTACGTAACTGTTCCCAGTGGGTCGTATGCTCTGTAGAAGCACTATATGGCATTACTTAATCAAGATGGTCTATGTACCATGGTGACACAAATGAAAGACAACGTTTGAAACTACACATGGTAAGGAAAAAAGGGAAAACTCTGGATGGAGCCCACCCACATCGGTATATAAGGAGGGAATGGATCGGTGGCTGTTGGTGGTGACCAGTGACCTGGCTGCTAAAGGGTCAGCTAAAGATCTGGAGGTTGCCGGTGCTGGTCCAGTTAACTGCCATTTTTCCCTTCCCCCTTCTTTCCTTACCATGTGTAGTTTCAAACGTTGTCTTTCATTACTTAATTAATGTGTATGCAGCACTCACATTTGACATGCACCGTGTTTCTGTCTGACAACCAGTTGACAATGACTGACTGGTGTGTTGTTCATAGGTATTGTAGTCTTCACTGGGAAACAAGTCATGAGTTGTCAAACAGGAATACTGTACCATAGTGTAGAATACCATGTTGAGTATTATGTACAATTATAGGCAAAGTGTGCAGTTTTGTGTCATTTTACAATCTGCAATGTATATAGGTTGTGTTTGACGTGACGTCACTGTTCTGTTTGTTGTGGTTGTTTAGGTCAGCAGACTGCCAGAGACTTGCTCCAATGTGGACACAAGTTGCAGCTGCACTGAAGGTATGTGTTTCCGTCTTTCTTACTCATGCGCACAGCCACACATCTTATCATGCTATTGCATACACACACCAACGAAACACATTGTTTCTTGATCCTGTTAGTTAAAGGCTCGTTACTACATAATTATATATGAATATATCTGGTTACATTTAGCAATACTGTAGTCTTTATAGCTCATAAATTTTTAATGTGTAAATATTTAGCAATACCACAATGTTACAGAGCTCACAGTCTTATTATAACAACGATAATAACGAAGATGAGTCTAGCTTGTGATTAGTCAGAATTTGAACTAGTCTGGCGCGCTAGCCCCTACTTCCGGCCCCCCCGATTGCGTGTGGGCAGGGAATGTACCTTCCCTGCCCACGCGCAATCGGGGGCCGGAAGTAGGGGCTAGCGCGCCAGACTAGACTTGAAATGATTCTCGCCCATGGCAAGTTTGATGTTGTCACTTCGTGCAAGTGTGCTTATATGCCATAAGTAATCAATATTTCAATCCCTAAATTTTATTCAAATTGTATAGCAAAACGGTTCAATTTAGAAACTGTTAGTACTGTTACTATTTAGCATGCAACAAATATAATTTGAGTTTACTGTAGCTACATTATACATTACATTGCTACATACGCTACACTGCTCCTCCCACCCCACCCCACCCCCTCTCCTCCCACCCCACCCCACCCCACCCCACCCCCTCCCCTCCCCTCCCCTCCCTGCAGGGTGTTGTCAAGGTAGGCACTGTTGATGTTTACCAGTACAAATCGCTAGGGGAACAGTACCGAATAAGGGATTTCCCAACTATCATGATCTTTGGAAATGACAAGAAGGTACCACAAGAATACAAAGGTGTGTAAGTGGTCATGTGTGCCTACAGGGAGCTGGGAGTTAGGATGGGTGGATGTGCTGAGGTCCTATAGTAATACCTCAATTACATCATCACTTGCTGTTTATGTAATGTTGCTTCACACGGATACGCTCGTGTTACATGATCAAGTGAGCCTGTCTGTTTCCAGTCGACTCACCAGTGTCTGTCCGTCTACAGAAAGTTTGTGAATCCTGGCGATCTAGGCCCGGGCATTATACGTGCACCAACATTTCTGTCTAAAAAGGGCTACTCTAATTGCCGCTTTGTTTCTAACCATTTTATATTGTAATTGCAACAACAGCACTGTCAGACCACTCTCCCGATGACAGCGGTCTGGCTATGTGACCGAGTCCAGGAAGAGTCAGTGGCTCAGTAACGATGCACCATAGAAAGCACTCGGTATAACGCATGAACAGCTGTTTATTGGGCCGTCCATCCACTGACGTTATGGGAATGGTTCTCCCAAATAACTCCACTTCTTTGGGCTGACAACTTTGATTTTCAAAAAGGAAATGTCTTTCCTTGTGTGTGTATTGTGCTATTAAGAAGCACAGGTGTGAAGGTTTTCAGATGTTCCTCATTCACTGCAGGTGACCTCAATGCACACAGCATCCTGACAGCTGTAGTGGATACAGTGGAAGAGGTGGCGCTATTCAGAATGGGCGGTGCTTCCATGAGACGAGAACTGTAACCCAATGAATATGATAATTATAGCCTTTCCGGAAGCGTGGTAATATCCTGTTACTTCCGGTAGATTACTTTATTCCGGCTTGCTTATTTATGACGGCACACCCGTGTCACCCGCAGACAGAGCAAAATGGCGAACCAGAGTGACAGTCGCTTACTGCGCCTCAGCGAGGAGAGCCTCACACGCGAACCCGAGGACGTCTTTACCCTTCACGACAAGATTGGAGAGGGAGCCTATGGGGCTGTGTACAAGGCGGTTCACAAAGAATCGGGCCAACTTCTCGCCATCAAACAGGTTCCGGTAGACTCAGACCTCCAAGAGATTATTAAAGAGATTTCCATCATGCAGCAATGCGACAGGTAAGGAAGACGTGCGAGGTGTACACGTGTCGAGCGGTATTGAGCTGAGTGATGGAGAGTTGGCTGTAATGGAACTCTTTCAACGTAGTAGTAGGCGTTAGCGGAAGCGAACTGCATGTTCGCTGAGTGGTCCAGAATCGCTCTTTGTCTCCTAAACAGTTATACACTTCCCTCCTCCCCCCTCTCCCCTCACACACATGTTCACTCCTTGTTCAGCCAATTTGTTGTCAAGTACTTTGGGAGCTATTTCAAGAACACTGATTTATGGGTAAGTGGAAGTGTATGTGTGTGCGTGCGTGTGTGTGTGTGTGTGTGTGTGCGCGTGTGTGTGTGTGTGTGTGCATGTGTGCACACATAAGTGCTTGTGACATCCTATGGTACCCAGCTCACACAAACTACAAAGGACATCTTTACAGTCCTTGCCACTACCTCCCCCCCCCCCCCCCCACACACACGCACACACACATTTAAGTGTACTTGTTCTGTGCCATTTACAGAAGACCTACTGCTGTCATAACATTAGCATCCCAACCCTGTTAAGTTTTGTGTTGGAGTGTGTTGAACAGCTTGTGTTTGTCTGTGTTCACATTCCCTTCATTGGCAAGAGGGTGTCAAAGCACAGGGGCGTGTTACTTGACAAAGCGGTGTGAATTGCTCAAACACTTGCACACTGATTCATCCATTTCACCACATGTACCTGAATAGAGTAGGAGACCTCCTAGTCTTGAATAGGGGCTCTATAACATTGTTCCCACACTGAGTGTTGAGTAGCTCCAGGAGGTCAACCTGGAGAACAAGACTGGTTCATCCAATTTTCAGCTCTTGGCATCTTCGTCGCCTCTTAGCCTTAATGATAATGCAAGAAAGTGTTATTACCGCTGCTATGGCAACCAGAGCTCACTTGAAGTTTGTTAATGGTGTGTGAGCTGTCTGCATAAGAAAGCAATTTGAACATTTTAGTAATATTGGTTGGTGCGGTGAACGTCCTTATCAAGGACACTATCATTTCAGTACACCTCTCTAATGAGGACAGTGCCTACTGTCCCAGCTACGTACATAAAGATGTTTACAAGACTAAATCTGAAATAAGGACACCTCTCTAATGAGGACAGTGCTTACTGTTCCAGCTACATAGAGATGTTTACAAAACTAACTCTGGAATATAGGCACCTCTCTAATGAGGACACCCGGGCCTGTCCCAAAGGTGTCCCAAAGGTGTCCGTGCCAAGACATGCTTCGCAGTAGAAGCGTGAATGCGTCTAAGAAGACATGAAAAGACAGCACTTAGCTCATCTGTAGCATTTCACAGTTTAACAGATGCAGCAGCTGTGAGGCAGTACACTTGGTCACGCACGCATGCGTGCACCTTCACGCCTGTAAGTACATTAGGTATACATTTGGAGCTGTTCTGAACTCTCCCAAAATGTCCAGTAAAGAAAGAGGTGTGTGTACACCAATGGTGTGTAAAATCTCAGTTCTTCACGTGTTGGGTATCTCTGCTGCATACAAACACAAAGTGTATCAGTGGCTGATGAGGTTCTTAAAGGTTGACCATCTGTGTCTGTGTACACCAAGCGGCTCTGTCCATTGTGTGAAGGTATTTTGTGAATGATGTCCCATGCTCTTATGCAGCAGTGTTCCCTGGTAACCTGACATGCGTGGGCTTGATAGAATGTGGTACGTGTATCAGAGTGTTTATGTCTTCTAGCCTACCCCCTCCCCCTCCAACCCCTGTGCATGTGTGGGGCTGCTGATGGAGATTGTGAGGTGTTTGTTGATGTACATATGTCCTCATCACATACCAGCAATGATGGCACATGTCAATGTGTGTGTGTGTGTGTGTGTGTGTGTGTGTGTGTGTGTGGCTGTGTGTGTGTGTGTGTGTGTGTGGCTCGTGTACGTATGTGTATGTGTGTGGAGGGAGTTGTACTTAATTAGTCATAAGCACACAATGGCAGCGTGGGAGCTGTGTGTTACATGCTTCATAGTTACATGAATGTGCAGGTGGTGTACTCTGACTTTGGGGGATGAGTCACCCTAGGTGATTGTACTTTCTAGTGTATGGGGTAAATCCAAAAGTCCGTACCAGCCAAGGCTACAGGCCAGCAGGCACCAAAGAAAGGGTTGCCATTGCAACCCAAGCAGTTAAACCTGAACAGCTCAGCAACCCATGGTGCTTACAGCAGAGGTTGCCTGGGCTCACAGCAGAGGTTGCCTGGGGTGCAACCCAATTAGCTAAGCCTAGAGGAGTGGTGTACTTTGTGGAGAGAAGAGTGTGTGTGGGACACATTGGACAAACACTTGTGTGCTATGGTATACACATGTGTTTGTGTGCTGTGTGTGTGTGTGCTCATCACATTGGTCATTAGCAGCGATGTGTTGATATTGGAACAGTTGTCCTTTCTCAGTTATGCAACCTCCAACGCATACAATAATTGTGTACTGTATGAATGTACCTACAGACCTGTTTACGTACCGTGTGTGTGTGTGCGTGCGTGCGTGCGTGCGTGTGTGTGTGTGCATGCATGCGTGTGTGTGTGCATGCATGCGTGTGTGTGTGTGTGTGTGTGTGTGTGTGTGTGTGTGTGTGTGTGTGTACGTGTCAGGGTTGGATGGACACATGCCTATTCATATGTGTGCTTATCTACGTATACATGCGTACATTCATGCACAACACGTGGTTATCCTACTGTACATACAGCATATCTGTGTCTAATACACAGTATCTGTGTGTAGTCAACAAGCTGTGCAGTAGTAGATGCTTGTATGGTTCGCAGTGTACAATTTGATGGCACATTAAGTTATGTGCTCACCTATGGCCGCTACCCAGTCGCCATGGTCACAGTCAGGTGGCTCCTACTGAGGTGCACCAGCTGAGCAGTCTGTATGGCGGCGTGCAGCTCGCACGTACTCATCAAGGGTGGCTGTGGGTAGTGAAAGTGTTCTTCTGTATATGTGCATTTCACCTGGCAGCAGTGTGGTGGTAGGAAGGAGGACATCCTTGTTGCCACTTAGGGCGTGCCCTGAAGTGAATAGCTCTTCCCCCTGTGGCCTCGCTAATCTAATGATGCAGCTGGTCCTTTCTGTGAAGCTTAGCAATTACTTTGAAATGAGTATCTAAAGAGTTTGGTGCGAGAATAGAAGGATATGGATTGTAAGGAGCAGTAGACTTCGGTCACTTTTAAAGCTGCAGGATTGTGAAACCAGTGGGAACCCACCTCTGGGAACCACTCCAGTGTGGACTGTCCCAGCTAGGTAGAGAGGTGTCTGCCTAATATATATACGTACTGTATGTATATCTCTGAAATGAGGAAGCTTTTCTAAATGAAGACATTCGGGTCTGCTCCAAACTGTCGCAGTAGAGGGATCGCTGCATTCACACACAACCGTGTCCATAAGCCCCAAGATCACATGTTTTCCATTTTGTTGGATGTCCTGGTGATGAAGGAAGGAGGTGGCCACCTGTCAATGTGCTTATTAATCAACTTTCAGCTGCACTCACACCCTGCTACAGAGTCGTGTATAGACTCTTGGGGAAAGGAGGGACTGTGCTTCTTGTATCTCTAGCTCTCAAGGTACAGTGGATAGGAGAGAGAGGGTCACAGAGGGATGTAGTTCTCTGTCACTTCCTGTCATGTCTTGAACGTAGCCTCTTGTAGCCAAATTGACGGAGTCTGAACAAAACGGCATATGTGAGACTACAGAGAATTATTGCTAGTGCTTCAGCGTAATGTGTGTGTGTGTACATACCCTATGTCTCTCTCTCTCTCTGTGTGTGTGTGTGTGTGTACATACCCTATGTCTCTCTCTCTCTCTCTCTCTCTCTGTGTGTGTGTGTGTGTGTACATACCCTATGTCTCTCTCTCTCTCTGTGTGTGTGTGTGTGTGTACATACCCTATGTCTCTCTCTCTCTCTCTCTCTCTCTCTGTGTGTGTGTGTACATACCCCATGTCTCTCTCTCTCTCTCTCTCTCTCTCTGTGTGTGTGTGTACATACCCCATGTCTCTCTCTCTCTCTCTGTGTGTGTGTACATACCCCATGTCTCTCTCTCTCTCTCTCTCTGTGTGTGTGTACATACCCCATGTCTCTCTCTCTCTCTCTCTCTCTCTCTCTGTGTGTGTGTACATACCCCATGTTTCTCTCTCTCTCTCTGTGTGTGTGTGTGTGTGTGTGTGTGTGTGTGTGTGTGTGTGTACATGCGTGCATACATACATGCGTAGTGTGGGTGTGCTTGTTGACTGCTGTGTGTGCGCCTCGTCAGTTGATGTCAAAGCATGGCAGGTATGCTGAGTAGTATGATTGTGAGTGGCACAGGTGGTTGCTAGCTGGTTGCCATGACTACACTAGCTCTGGCATGACAGTGTTACATGGAAATCAGAGCTACACTCTGTAACAGCAGAACTGAACTATAATTATCCGCTCCATTCTGTGGAAGAGAAGCAGGGTGCACTCACACACATCAGAACGTTTGTCTTTACTTACTGTGCTGGTGCCCCAACACTCACATTGCCACACTTGCCTATGTACGCACCATCAGTTCACAGTTGCCTGGAGCACTGAGGACTTGGTGGTGTGGTGGTGGGCAATCAGATAATGAAACTGGGCTAACATTTCCCAGAATAGCACTTTCTATTCATGTACGGGCATGTGACCTCAATTAGTCCTAAAATATGAAGTCATGAGTGTACATATGTACGCATTCTGTACATACTCCCTCAGTATGTCAGTGCTGTAATACTTGTGTTAACTAGATATACGGTACAAGTGAGTGATGAGTTAGTGTACTGGTGTGTGTCCGTACTTGTACCTGATCCTCCTTAACCCTGGTGTATAGAGGTGTCTCCTTTGTACTCCTGCGTCATTCTGTTGAGGTTGCTGCCTTCTTTGTGTTGCAAGATGACCTAGTGTCAATTCATTGGAAGGCATTCCCAAGTGATGATGACAGGGTGTTACAAGTTGTGGGCTGGGAGGAAGGTGACATGAGCTTAATGTCATCAGTGTTGTCTTTGCTATACGTAGATGTGATGGTGATGTGATGTAGGACTCTTTCAATTGCTAGGACAATAGGCACTGTCCTCATTAGAGGGGTGTCCTTATTCAGAGGTAGTTTTGTACATACCTCTATGTAGCTGGGACAGTAGGCACTGTCCTCATTAGAGAAGTGTCCTTTTCAGAGGTAGTTTTGTACACAACTCTATGTAGCTGTGACAGTAGGCACTGTCCTCATTAGAGAGGTGTCCTTTTTAGAGGTAGTTTTGTACACAACTCTATGTAGCTGTGACAGTAGGCACTGCCCTCATTAGAGAGGTGCCCTCTATAAGGAGGTTCCACTGTACACCTCTCTGCCCTCATGTGTTGCTACGTAGTTGGTAGTAGTAGCCCTCCTGGGCAACCTGGCCACTGTGTGAGGTGCTGGGTTACTGGGAAGCCTCATGGCGGGTATGAGGGGGCTGACATTGTTTACATCGTTAGGAACACTCATTAGTAGTTTTCACTACATGAAATACGTACACACCATTTGCGTTGTGTGTGTGTGTGTGTGTGTGTGTGTGTGTGTGCGCGCACGCGTGTGTGTGTGGTGGGAGGTCAGTGGCTCTGTTCCCTTCCGCTACAGATTGTGATGGAGTACTGTGGAGCAGGTTCAGTCGCGGACATAATGAGAATACTGGACAGAACGGTAGGTTGTGTGTATGGTTGTCACTAGGTGGTGTGTGACGTCACAACGTACTGTAGGCAGGGTGTGACGTCACAACGTACTGTAGGCAGGGTGTGACTAGGTGACAGACCATATTTGGTACTCTTTCACTCCGGGATTTAGTAAAACTGTCTTGTACAGTAATTGTTTACGAATGGCATTAAGTAGAGTTACTAACAGTGCACCCACCGTCAGTTTCAACTCTTGCTAGGACAATCCCCATGGTACGTGATGTCATCACATTCACCCATTCATGTCCCTCCAGTTGAACGAAGATGAAATCACCATTATACTGATGCAAGCCTTACGAGGGCTGGAGTATCTCCACATGAGACGCAAGATCCACAGAGACATCAAAGCGGGGAACATTCTGCTCAACACGGAGGGGCACGCAAAACTAGGTAGGCGGAGCTTATGACCGGGAGGGTGGGGCTTATGGCTTCCTGGTGGGTGGCGCTAATGGCCTTGTAGTCGGTAAGCTTGGTCTAGTGCACCAAACATGTGGGCATATGTAAGTCCCAGATCAAAGTAAGGATTTTAAACAGGCTACTGGAGACTGATATGTTCACACTTGTTAGTCCCCAAAGCAAGCGTAGTATGTTATGCGCATGTTTTAAACTTGATGAAGATATTGACACTCCCCCTCCCCTCTCCTCCCTTCCCCCTTCCCTTCCTCCCCTCCCCTCCCCCTCCCTTCCCCTTCCCTCCCCCTCCCCTCCCCCTCCCCTCCCCCTACCCTCCCTTCCCCTCCCCTCCCCTTCTCTCTCCCTCCCTTCCCCTCCCCTCCCCTACCCTTCCCCTCCACTCCCCTCCCCTCCCCTCCCCTCCCTTCCCCCTCCCATAGCTGACTTTGGTGTGGCGGGTCAGTTGTCTGATAACATGAACAAGAGGAACACTGTCATCGGCACTCCGTACTGGATGGCTCCAGAGGTCATTCAGGTGAGGTCGACTGTCATGTGGGCAGTGAAGAGAATGGACTTTGCTGGTATCATTAGTTACTCTCCTCTCTTCACTCTTCCTTTTGCACACACACACACACACACACACACTCACGCAGGAGATTGGCTACGATTGTCTTGCCGATATCTGGTCCTTGGGCATCACAACGATAGAGATGGCAGAAGGAAGGCCACCGTATGCAGAGGTCCACCCAATGAGGGCCATCTTCATGATCCCTACAAAGCCCTCCCCCACCCTCAAGGACCAAGAAGGGTGGTCGGCAGAGTTTCATGATTTCATAGCACGCTGCCTCATTAAGAGCCCGGAGGAGAGACCGTCTGCAGCTTCAATGTTGAAGCACAAGCTGTTTAGTGGTATGTTGTGTGTGAGTGAGTGTGAGTGACTGTGTGATTCCAGTGAGAGATTGTTTGCAGCATTCTAATTTGTGAATTTGCATTTAAGTGGTATGTGGTGAGTTGGAGTTGTACTTTTGTGCAAATGTTTACTTCTAATGCTAGCCAGCATAAGTAATAGAAGCCCAGGGCCACTATTGGAACATAACTATTTCACACTGTGCTCCTCCCCCTCAGGCTCTAAGCCAATCAGCATCCTCCAGGAGATGGTCGTCGAGGTGATGACAGAGCTGGAGGCAGAGGGCAATGACGATGACGATGACATCAGCGGAGGGAGCAGCGAAGATGACACAATGCAGTTTGTCACTGCACACTCGAACCTTGCTGCCCTCTCCCCCAACATTGCCAGCAGCGAGAGTGACACTGGGACAATGGTCGAACACGGTGACAACACAATGGTGGATGACATGGGGATGGGCACGTTAGTGATCACCGAGGACGGGGAGGATGACAGCACCATGAAACGTGAGGAGGGAGTAGTCATCCGGTATAGTATATGCAACAGCAGTCGCATGCACTATGCACACTATGTCACAAGGCTCTCCCTGTGTTCAGCTACTGCATTTTGCACAGGAAGGTGACACCCTCTCCCACACCCAACCATTCACTAGACACTCCTCACATGACTAAAGCTCCAGGGCACTCACTGTTTTCTGGGCAGAACACACTTGTTTCTGATGTGACGTTGCCCTCTTCTTCCTCACTCCCACCTCCTCAGGTGTTAGCTCGGACAACCCCAAGAAGGACCCCACCTTCCTACGGCACTTTGACCAGGAGGGGGGCGGGGCTGAGAAGCCCCATGCCAGACGAGGCCCACCCACTGGCCCCACTAGTATTAGCAACTATTTCCCAAACATCCCAGCTGGTGCCAGCTTCAGAGACTATGTGAGTGTGTGGGGGTGGGTAGTGGGTGAGTGTGCAGGTGTAGGAGTGTGGGTGGGAGTGTGTGGGTGGGAGTGTGTGGGTGGGTGAGCGGGAATGTAGGGTTTGTTAGTTGGGGTGCAATTTTGTATTGGATCACATGTGCACCATTGTGTATGCCTATACGTAGATGTGTGTTTATGTTGGGGAGAAAGTTTAGTTCCTAAAAAAGGCACATTTGCAGAACTAGTAGACGTGTGTACTGTCCCATTCTCTCATTTCCCTTTCCATCCCCTCCCCTTCCCTCCCCTTCCCTCCCCCTCCCCCTCCCCTCCCCTTCCCTCCTCACAGCTGAAGAAGCTCAACTTGCAGCAGCTTGAAGAACACATGCACCAGCTGGACAACCACTTGGATCAGGAGCTGGAGTCCCTCAGACAGAGGTACCACTCCAAAAGGGAGCCGATCCTTGCCGCAATGGACGCCAAGAAGAGGCAGACACGCATGTGACCATCACTGAAAACACCCACGCATGCACACAGTCACACTCAAGATACACGCACTCGCACCTGATATTTTCGCCAGTTTTGTATGCATCCACTGTGTGCACGCTTTCCCCTAAACCTCCTGTGCATGCTGCTAACATTAAACTAATAACTACATTATACGATCCTGCCCCCTGGCTTTCTTGTGAATTATAATGTGCTGATCTGCATGCAAGCCTCATTGTCCAATGTTGTTGCTAAGTATATGTTGAGTCTTGCATGAAGTGTGGAGAGCTGTGCTGTATACAGTAACAGTGTATGGGGCTAGGTCAGCTTATTATAGAGCATCGGACACACTCCAGCACTATAATACTAGTCTTGTTCCCAGACCCTTCCGAAGCGCACATGAGCAAGCTTGAAGGGATCGAGGGTCTGGGAACGAGACTACTATAACAATATAGAGTGGATGTTATATACTTATGTACTGTATGGGCATAGCTTGTCGAGTTTAATTTTAAGCAACCATTTTTGTACAATGTCATGCAATTGGTTGCCTGTAATTGCATGCACTAATTGGATATTAGTCAATTAACCATAATGTATTACGCGTGTTAACTTGAACCATACATGATTAATGGGACAGTGTACAATGAAGTCTCTCCTAAACCTTGTTGAAGGCCACCACATCCATACTCTGGATCTGTAGAGGGTTGGACACATGACATGTGGCCAGCTCTGTCAATCAC
>OZ025885.1:4887743-4992743 GCA_964019415.1 Ianthella basta | reverse complement strand
TGTGGTTATTACACTTGAAAATCTTGCCAAACAGGACCAGAACACCACATTTGGTGCTGCTCCATGCTGCAGTGTCATAGTGCTAGGCTCACCTCCTCATCAGATCCAAAAAGGTCAAATTCGTCATCGTTATCATCATCTCCTCCGCTCGCCTTCTTGTCCTGCGATGGAGCTGGTTGGGACGGTTGGCTGGCTGCAGCTCCAAACACTTGAGTCTCCAATTTGGCTACCCTGTCTGTCAACTGCTTCACGACTGCAGAGTGGGTGGGGCCATGTGTGTGGGTGGGGTCATGTGTGTGGGTGGGGCCATGTGTGAGGGTGGGGTCATGTGTGAGGGTGGGGCCAAGTGTGCATGGTGTGATGTGTGCGTGTGTGCGCTTGTGCAAATGCGAGTTCAAGGTTTTGACCCCTCCAGAAACGCTTATCCCTTTCCCCTACACCCTACAGTGGGTCCCGAGTTCAAGGTTTTGATCCCTCCAGAAACGCTTATCCCTTTCCCCTTTCCCCTACAATGGGTCCCCCATTCACACCAGCCTGGGTCCCCCATTCACACCAGCCTTGTGCTGAAGGGGTAACCTTAATAAATACAATACAATACAATACAATACACACCACACTTGAAAACAGACAGAGCAGTGCCCCCTACCATTGTTCAGTCTCGCATTCTCCTCCTCCAGCTTCTTCACCCTTCTATCGGCGTCTGAGGGCTGCGGTGGGAGATACAGGAACGGGTAAGGCACTCTCTGTCTCACCGAGCCCACCGCACACAACTACTATGTTGTATAGCTCTACACGATACAGTAGAATAGCCTACCGCGGAGCAAGTAGACGCTGCATCTTGAGTTGAAGGCGGAGGAGCTGCCTTCAAGGAGGCTTCAATATCAGCGCTAATCTGGGCGAAGCTGGCCGTTATGGGGGACGGAGGGCACCTGAGGCGAGCCATTACGGACTCCGCAGCCTCGTATTTTCTCTGATCGTACCAAACTCCTTCGTGCAGTAAGTCGGCCATCTTTGTGGGACACGTGTACGCAGTCACCTGACAGTCACGCGATCACCGCCGTCCAAGATGGCTGCACCCATTACCACCGCTTCGGGATTGTTGAAGCACAAACTGCAGGAACTGTTCACGCCGTCAGAGGAGCGCTTAGTAGGGTTCATCGGAGTGAACAAGCCAGGAAAGAAAAAGAAACTAAGTTACCTCGTTGTAACAGGTGCGTCCCCCGTTCAGCTTGAAGATTTGAATAATATGGCGGGTTAGGTTTAGTGTATGGGGACAGCGGGAGCTTGCTGAATTCCATAGACATGTACAATAAGGGGGCCATAACAACAAATGGAGGATGTTATGTTGACATATGTCTTGCTAAGTTTCCAAGGGGAGGCTAGGTTATATATTTGATAGTTGGCAAATGCCCTCCTCCTCCCCCCCTCTCCCTCCCCCCCCCCCTCCCCGCCCCGAGTTGTAATTATTGGTACTCATTATAATGTAATCCACATCTACTACCTTCATTTTGTATATGCATATTAGAATACTTAACTGTTCATTTCTACACCTTTCACCTACACCTCACCACTCCCTCCCCTCCCGCTCCCCTCACCCTCCCCTCCCCTCCCGCTCCCCTCACCCTCCCCTCACCCTCCCCTCCCCTCCCCTCACCTTGTGTGCAGTGACAGTGAAGCAGCCTCAGACCGTGTTCATTCATCGTGTCAAGCCACTTGAAGGTGGGAAGAAAGGGGATTGCTTCAAGAAGACAAAGACATGGAACTTGTCTGAGCTAAAGCTGGTGGATGGGAAGTCAACACAGCTGGTGAGCCTGTGTGTGTGTGTGTGTGTGTCTGTTTGTCTGTCTGTGTTTGTGTGTGTGCATGTGTATGTATGTGCATGTGTGTGAGAGAGAGAGGATTCACAGGATGTGGGAGTTAAGGTGATACAATTGTTATGAAAATAGACCTGCTTGCTGATATATTGTAAATGTAACTCCCACTATCAGCACCAATGTTGACGGCACTTAGATAGCTTTACATCGTGTGCTATACCCAGTCACATCCTCCCACACCCACCTAGTACCGCAAGAGCTGCTCCAGTGCTAGTAACAGTGTACAGTTGTTGCATGGGGGTTGTGTTAAACATCATCGATTATGTTGACAAGGGTCTGTGTAATCAAAACTTTGACTGTAGTGTGAGGTACACTGATATGGGGATGTGCATCCTAGCCCTTGTAACAGTGGTCACAGTTTTACCCTGGCAACCAGTGGAATGCATGCTCTGCCAATGTCTTCATTCTTGTGTGTATATACATGTAATCTATAGGAAATAATAGTTGCCACGGCAGCCTTATCCAGTAATCCTAGAAGCATTTCTTCTGCTACCAATGTCACCTGTTCACTATATCCTTTTTGATACCCCAGGAAGATACAACATTCTCCCTCCACCTCGAGCGAACGTACAAGTGGATAGCATGCAGTTCTGGAGAGAAGGAAGCGTTCATTGCGTGCCTGTGGAGGCAGACGCAGAAGTTCCCAACCTACGCCAGTACTGGTTTCACTAATGTGGACAAGGAGAGGCTGAGAGGTGAGTGGGGGAGTGTCGTCTTATCTGAGTAATGCAATGGGACATTATGCAAATGGGCTCAAAGTTGCAGATTTGTGTACCACTGGAAATGTACAATATTTTGGACATGTGTGTGTGTGTGTGTGTGTGTGTGTGTGTGTGTGTGTGTGTGTGTGTGTGTGTGTGTGTGTGTGTGTGTGTGTGTGTGTGTGTGTGTGTGTGTGTGTGTGTGTGTGTGTGTGTGTGTGTGTGTGTGTGAGATGAATGCATGCACAATTGCACATGCTCTGTATTATTTGCACACATCATTACCTGAAGGATGCATGGAGGGACGTGTGACATGCATATGACGTGCACACACACGCATGCGCGCACGCACGCACACACGCACACACACACACACAACGAACACACACACACGCACGCACACACACACACACAACAAACACACACACACGCACGCACACACACACACACACAACAAACACACACACACACACACACACACACACACCTGTATATAGTAATTGAACTCACTACTGCCCTAGGTACGTATGTCTTGTGTATACTGCTCTCATTGTACATTAAGTGTTCATTACGTGCACTTCACATGACAGTTAACTGTGTATGTGTACTATTGGTGATAAACTTTTGTTCGGCTCTCCCTCCCTCCATGCAGAGTTGACCCACTTCACTGCTAGTCGTTTGATGGTTCCAAGTGGGAGGGAGCCAAGTGAGGAAGGTCAGTCTGTGTGTGTGTGTGTGTGTGTGTGTGTGTGTGTGTGTGTGTGTGTGTGTGTGTGTGTGTGTGTGTGTGTGTGTGTGTGTGTGCGCGCACACATTTGCATGAGGTTTGAGATTGCTCCTTCCGTTCCTTTCCTGTCTTGTCCCCCTTCTCAACTGTTTCGTTCTCTGCTCAATCTCTCACTGAATGCGTCTTCTTTCCCTCTGCCTTTCCCTTCAACCCACTCTCTCTCTCTCTCCGACTGGAACAGCTGAAGAGTATCAGGAGCTGTTGCCAAAGGAGGAAGAAGACTTGCAAGAGATTCTCACTTCACATGAAGACGCAATTCAAGACTCAGAGAAGTTGATGGAAAAGATTTCAGAGGAGCTCAGCACACTAGATGAGGTAAGCGTGACACAGATCAAACTGCAAACAAGTCTATGGCATAGTTTAAGTGAACAATTGAGTTTCCAAGTTGCAAAATACAACATAATATCATCACATCTAACACATGCATGTAGGTGGGGCTATATCTCTATGAACCTGTTTGTTGGGAGTTTCAAGTAGTGAAGAGCTGTTGTACTGTATATTCAGTGGTGTATAGTATGTATTGCAGTGTAATAATATTATACTATATAAAATTGCATGTACATTAATTCCTGTGTATGATTGACATGTGTTGTGTGTGCCCACAGGCTAGTATAGAGACAATTATAGAATCGGAGGACCAGGTCCGTAACTTGATGAGCAAGCTCGACGACGCCCTGGTTGAAGTGGGAGTGATTGAGCAAAACCTTGCAACATACGCCTGCCTCCTCAACAGTGTCCGCTCAGCGACGGAGAAGACGGACATGGAGTTCAGACATGTGATGGTGGAGGACAGGAACCTGTTTGAGCTGAGAGAGGCTCTAGCCGACTTAGTGGTGGGTTGATCCCTGAGGAAAGACTGAGCTGACATGTTTGTATTGAGAGATTGTATTGTATTGAGATCTGGTGTACAATGTGTACTGTATATACGTGTGTGCGTGTTTTCTGCTCATTGGATCTGTTTAGCTGTATGCTGACATTGTTTTTAAGGGGCACTATCTTCCTATCTTCTTCCCACTTTTAATACTGCCTGTCCCCTACCCATTGTAGCACCGAATTCCTTTACTGCACCTACACACACCCCATCTTGTCCCCTCCCTCCCCCTTCCCTCCCTCCCCCTCCCCTCTTTCCTCCCTCCCCCCTTCCCTCCCTTCCCCTCCCCTCTTCCCTCCCTCCCCCTCCCCGCTCCCTCCCTCCCCCTCCCATCCTTCCTCTTTTCAGCTGAAACTTGATCTGAATCAAGGTGATCAAAGAGTGCTGATGAACACCCCACTAAACAAGTACAACATTAAGCAGGTGTGTGTGTGTGTGTGTGTGTGTGTGTGCGTGCATATGCGTGTGTGTGTAACCCACAGGGCATGCACGCTGACGGAACCTCGCACTTTGAAAACGTACTAGAACCGCGTAGGGGAGCTCAACTGAGCCAACTCAAATCAGGCAACAGACACGGCAACTAACAAGAATCCTCTTAAATAGTCATGCAGAGGTAGACCAGTCACAACCAGTCAGAGTCAGTTACAAGTAAGTTATTCACACTAAGAAACACACACAGACATCCGGTGCATGGTGATTGAAGTAAGTATAGAGAGTAAACACAGTTAGCAGTTTGCACAAGCCAGACAACTATTACACTGCTCCCCTCCTTGGAAGAATTTGACCCGAATTCATGTTCAATGTGCAATGAGAGGGGCATACCGAGCGGGGGCATGCCTTTCCCTGCGTGGATAACGACGTCCTGGGTTGGCTGTTTCTGGGCCAGTGTCGATGAGCTCCATGTCCTCACCAAATGCATCGAGAGTGGTACCCTTTGAAGGATGCTCGCCAGTCCTCTGGCCAGAGGGCTCTTCTGACTCACTCATGAATCTGGTTCCTGGTGTGCATAATTTCAATCGGTCAAAATGCACAACTTGGCGCCGTTTCTGCCCTCTAAGCGCTTCTATCCGGTAGTCACTGTCTGACAAACGTTTCACCACTCGGCAGGGCCCTGTCCAAGGGTGATGCAGTTTCTTGGACTGTCCCTTTGGTACAACCGTGGAGTGCAGCCAGACCAGGTCACCCTCGTGGTAAGGCTTGCCATGGACTTTCTGGTCATAGTGTTCTTTGCGACGCTCATGCGACACAGGCAATTTGTTGCGGACCAACTGATATGCATCTTCCAACCCCTGCTTTAGCGTAGCAGCATACTCATTCGCTGGCACCTCAGAGTGGCTTCCAGTCCCATACATCAAGTCGATAGGCAACTTAGCCTGCCGGCCAAACATCAAAAATGTGTATGGTGTCAAGAAAATGGCGGCTCTGCGGTGGATCGCGTGGATCGCGGTGATCCTTTTCGTTATTCTATCACAAATGAACTGTGCTGTGATGATCACTGCAGACAGACAACGTAAGTATGAAGAAATTGATATTCTGTTTGCGCCAGAATTTAAGCCTAGTACATCCGTAATGCTGAACGTGCTTACCGTTAGTCAAAGTCAGATTCTGCCACCTCGATCTGTTCGAAGGACTGAACGGAAGACTCGTCTAAGAAGTAGCTCCAAGCCCCGGAAAGGTGACTTGATGATAATAATGATGATCTTGGCCATGTCGGGCGACGTTGAAGCGAATCCCGGCCCAGTGGCGTACCCGTGTACTGTGTGCAGCAACTCTGTCAGAAAGAACCAACGCGCCATTTTGTGCTCCAAGTGTGACAAGTGGACACATGCAAAGTGCTGTGGAGTATCCCACTCCGAGTATCAGATATTGTCAATGAGTGACTGTGTGGATGATCAATGGTTGTGCCCAGGCTGCCTCATGGCAGAGCTTCCCTTACTGGGGGATGACAGTGACCTGGACATCTCCAGTTTGAAACTGACTGACACCCTCCTAGACTCAGGCAAGTCTCCCCTGGAGGAGTCCACAGCCACTCCCCTTTTTTGCCACCTAAACATTCAGAGCCTCCTGCCAAAGATAGACGAAGTGAAGATGCTATTGGAGAATGCCAAAAGACCTGTCATACTTGGGCTGAGCGAAACATGGCTGAATTGTACTGTCTCAGACCACGAGATCAGCATCCCTACCTACCATGTGTACAGAAAAGATCGTGACAGGAGAGGAGGGGGTGTAGTTGTCTATGTTCCAAACAGATGCCGAAGCAGAAGAAGACTTGATCTTGAAGAGGATGGATTAGAGATGATCTGGCTTGAATTGCACATGAACAGAAGATCAGTTCTCTTGGGTAACATCTACAGACCACCTCATGCTGATGTGAACGCCTCAAAAGATCTAGGCTGCAATCTTGAAAGGGCTACAGCCAAAAAGAAAGAAGTTGTGCTTATGGGGGACCTGAACTGTAACATGCTGGCACCGTCACACCAGCTAAATGAATTGTTGTCAGTTACTGAGAGTTACAATCTTTTCCAGCTAATTACTGAACCCACTCGAGTAACAGATCGCTCTAGTACACTTATTGACTTACTATTCACTACACATCCAGAGATGTTCACTACCACAGGTACACTTGCTCTAACCAGTAGCGATCACCAAATGATCTTCGGAGAATGGTCAAAGAGGTTGACAGTATCTGAGAGTACAAGTGTGGTGAGATGCTACAAAAGATGCAACCCTGATGAGCTCATGACTGACTTGCGGACAGCCCCCTGGCACGTGCTTGACATCTATGACCACATGGATGACAAGTGGAACTATTGGAAATCCCTCTTTCTTGACATTGTGAATAAGCATGCTCCTTTGGTTAAGGTTAGGAGGAAAAAGGGTAGAAATGATGATTGGATTGATGCGCAAATCAGGCAACTGATGAGATCCAGGAACTACTTTTGGAGGAAGCACTGGAGAAGCAATGCAAAAGAGGACTGGGACAAGTTTAACCACCTAAAGAGGGAAGTAAATCGTCGAATGCGAAAAGCGAAGGCTGAGCATTATGCAGCAGTATGCAAAGGTATGTCATATCAGCCAAAAAAAGTCTGGAGACAGCTAAACTCTGCTCTTGGCAGAGGAAAATCAAAGCTCACCCCATCCCTGACACATGAAGGAACGACACTAACTAGGCCACAAGAAATTGTGGACTGTTTCCTAGAACACTTCAGCAATCTACCGTTTCCACCCGCTGCTGACATGCAACAGTCACTACCCACAGTTCCCAGCACTTTCAGGCTATCTGAGATTGACGAAGAAATGGTACTTAAGCAATTGTCTACCCTGGATGAGAGGAAAGCTACTGGTCCAGACATGATATCTGCAAGGATCCTTAAAATGGTGGCCCCAGCTATAGTTCATGGCCTTACTAACCTATTTAATGCAAGTATAAGATTGGGGCAGTTTCCAACAGAGTGGAAAGAGGCGAATGTAACCCCAGTACCTAAGATGGGGACTAAACATGATGTTACTAACTATCGCCCAATTTCTGTGATCCCTGTATTAGCTAAGGTTTTTGAATCCCTCATACACCTTCAGTTATATGACTATCTAGAGGCACATAAATTGTTACATGAGGTACAAGCTGGTTTTCGACCAAACCATTCTACACAAGATGTCCTGCTGAGAACTGTCGATGACTGGAAGGCCTCAATAGATAAAGGTGACATTGTTGGGATCATTATGATTGACTTAAGCAAGGCATTTGATTCGATTGACCATGGCCTACTTCTAAAGAAGCTCAATGCATATGGTGTTAATGGAAGCGAGCTAGCCTGGTTTACTAATTATCTACAAGACCGGAAGTTCAGGGTAGTAATGGAGGGAGTGAGGTCCGAGTGGTCCAATGTAACGAGAGGAGTCCCACAGGGGTCCATTTTGGGACCACTCCTGTTTACCCTATTTGTCAATGACCTGCCCAATGCTGTGGAGAAATGTACAGTTAATCTCTTTGCTGATGATACATCCATCTACACCTCAGACAGCGATCACAAACGTGTTAGCAACATATTAGAAGAAGATCTTGGTCGAGTAGCAAAATGGATAGTGGCAAATGGACTTAAAATGAATGTTGCTAAGACCCAATTGATGGTGCTCAGTAAGAAGAGTGATAAGAGACGAGCCAATGATGTAGTAGTTCGGTCTGGAGAACAGGCACTAACCAAACAAGAAACAGTGAAATACTTAGGAGTCCAGATCGACAGAGATTTGAACTGGCAGCAGCACATAGATAGTGTTCGACAGAAATGCCTGTCTAAGCTAGCTCTCATTAGAAGAGCAAGTCACTACCTACCTTGTTCCATAAGAAAGCTGCTCTACCAGTCGTTTGTACTCCCACATCTCGATTATTGCTCTGTTGTCTGGCATTCCTGTGGCACCACTCTCAGTGACAGGGTTGAGAGGATTCAGAACTATGCCATGCGGGTGATCCTTCAGAAACCACCCAGAACAAGAAGCCACCCACTCCGGCAAATGCTAGGGTGGACCACCTTACATCATCGAAGGCACCTAGCTATGTTAAGTCAGGTACACCGCTGCTTGACCAACAGAGCACCGGCATTCTTGACTGCCAAGTTCAGTACCAACATGGCCCAAAATGCTAACTATCCCTCAACACGCGGAAAGAACAACCTGCATATAAAGCGTCCTCAAACCAATGCCTATCGCTCGACATTTGAATACCAAGGGGCATATCACTTTAACACCTTGCCACAAGCTATCAAAGGTATTAAGGATAGAAAGTTGTTTCGAACAGCTCTATACAATCTGACCCAGACCTCACCATCACCAAATTAATTAATAAATTTATTTATTTATTTATTTAAAACTTATTCATTTACCATTGTTACCTATAGCTACTCATTGTACATTTAAATTCATTTAATTAAAACTTATCCATGCGTTCACCATTGTTACCCGTGTATTGTACATCAATTATTCATTATTGACAACTCATCCATTCACCATTGTTACCTATGTATTGTACATTATTTATTTAAAATTCATCCACCCACCATTGTTACCCATGTACTGTACTGTATTGTCTTGTACCAGGACCTGCATGAAAATCTACCGTATGAAGTAGATGCAGCACTCCTGTTGTCAAATAAAATATCTATCTATCTATCTATCTATCAAAAAGAAAGGTGTGTAGCCAGTGGATGCGTGCACACTGGTGTTGTATGCCATGCATACCTTGTGGATCTGGTCTTCCCAGTCAAAGGGGTGATCTAGGGTGGTTGTGGCCAGCATGTCCAACAGGGTACGATTGAATCTTTCCACCAGGCCATCGCATTGGGGGTGGTAAGGGAAGGTCCTAGTCTTCTTTACATTCAGAATCCTGCATATTTCCTTGAGTAATTCTGATTCAAATTGTCTTCCCTGGTCCGAATGTAGTTGCTCTGGTGGAGAGAACCTACAGAACATCTCGTCTGTCAACTTCCTTGCAACTGTGATGGCCTCCTGGTTGGGTATTGCGTATGCCTCCATCCATTTGGTGAAATGATCACCAGCTACCAGCACATACGAGTTGCCTGCATCACTCTCCAGTAGGGGTCCTAGGATATCCACCGAGACTACCTGCATGGGGTATCCGGTCTTGATAGTCTGTAGGGGGGCACGGTTCTTTGTTGGGGCTGTCTTCCGCGTAGCACAAGTTGCACACGTGCGACACCAGTCTTGAACATCACTTTGCATCCCTGGCCAGTAAAAGCGTTCCTTCACTTTCAGGAGTGTCTTCTCTTCACCAAGGTGCCCTTCCAGTGCTCCAGCATGCAGCTCTTGCAGTACTTCCTTTCTCATAGAGCGCGGGACCACTAGCTGCAGCCTGGTGGAGTGGCCTTGACTGTCCTCATACCGCCTCTTCAGCACTCCCTCCTCCACCAACAGCTTGTCCCATAGCTGTGCAAGGCGTTGAGCCTCTGGTCCCTGGCCCCGGACCACATCACTAGTTGGTCTCTCCCCCTTCTCAATAGCGGACAGCAGGAGGCCAATAGGGTCATCATCAAGTTGCTTCTGATGTAACTCTGTAGTTGATGTTTCAGTCAAAACGGATGCCACTGGATGCTCCGGAGTCCTCACTGTCACTCCTGGTGGTGCCTGCTCACCGATAGCCATGGCCTCTTGTGGTGAGTCAATGCCATGGTTCTCTCTCCCACATTGCATACAGGGCATGCATGACAGGCAATCAGCATTCTGGTGCTTCTGTCCAGGATGGTGAGAAATGGTAAAGTTGAACTCTTGCATGCACTCCAACCATCAGGCCAATTGACCCTCAGGTTCCTTGAAGTTGGACAGCCAGGTGAGGGAACCATGATCTGTCCGAATCAGGAATGGCCTACCCAACAGGCACGGTCTGAAGTGCTGAAGGAAGAATACCACAGCGAGGAGTTCTTGTCTTGTCACACAGTAACGGCGCTCCTGTTTGGACAACACACGGCTGCCATATGCTATCACCCGCTCACCTCCTTCCTCCAGGACTTGCGAAAGGACAGCACCTATTCCTGTGTCACTGGCGTCAGTATCCAAGATAAATGGTCGTGTATAGTCGGGGAATGCCAAGACTGGTGCGGTGGTGAGCCTGTGACGAATCTCCTGAAAAGCAGATTCACACTCGCTGGTCCATGCAAATGTGGCCGTCTTCTCTGTGAGTTGGTGCAGGGGTTTAGCAATACTAGCAAAACCGTGCACAAATCTCCTGTAGTAGTTGGCTAGTCCGAGGAACTGTTGCACTTCCTTCTTGGATGTTGGTCTTGGCCACTGTGCAACCTTCTCCGTTAACTTTGGATCTGTGTGTACACCATCTGCAGACACAATGTGTCCCAGGAACTGTACCTGTGATGAACCAAAGTTGCACTTGCTGGGTTTCAGCTTGAGTCCAGCTCCCCGCAAGCGGTCATAGACATCCCTCAGGTCCTTCAAGTGCTCCTGGAAAGTCGTACCGACTATGATGACATCATCCTAATATACTAGGCAACTGGACTGCTGTATCCCAGCCAACACCCTGTCCATAAGGCGCTGAAAGATGGCAGGAGCGTTGCAAAGACCAAAGGCCATCACCTTAAATTCAAAAAGACCCTCGTGTGTACAAAAGGCTGTCTTTTCACGGTCCTCTGGCCTAACCTCAACCTGCCAATAGCCGCTGATGAGGTCCAATGTGCTAAAATACCTTGCTCCAGCCAGAGTGTCGAGGGAGTCATCAACTCTTGGGACGGGGTATGCATCCTTGCGGGTTATGGCATTCACCCTCCTTAAGTCCACACAGAAACGTGTTGAGCCGTCCTTCTTCTGGACCAGTACTACTGGCGAGGCCCATGGGCTACGTGATGGTTGAAGTACATCCTTCTCCAGCATTCCCTTCAGCAATTCTCTTGCTTCCCCTCTCTGGAACTGTGGCATTCTGCGAGGTGATTGGTGTATTGGGGTTGACTCACCTGTGTTGATGCTGTCTTTGATCATCCCAGTTCGTCCAAAGTCATCTGGACCCTGCGCAAACAAGTAACTGTATTGAAGCACAAGCGCAAACAGCTGTTCCTGCTCCTGGTGATTGAGACTGTCTCCCGACTTGTTTACCATCTCCCACAGAGCATGCCGCTGATCCTTTGAGACATCAGGGTCCCTCATCTGTGTCGTGGATACTGTTGCGATTGGATTATCTGCCAGTGGTTCCATTCCCACCACAGCTGTCCCCTTTGGGATAGTGACCTGCTCATCCCTGGGATTGAGCAATCGGATGGGGATTTTGGTGGATTCTGGGTTGACAATTGATCGAGCTACCATCACTGCATTTCGTTCCCATGGTTTCCCCTCCACTATCCAGGTCTTATTGGTTGCAGCTATTGGAACTTTTCCCATGACCTCCATCTCGCTGCATGGGGGAATCTGCAGAGTGCTATCTAGCACAACATTAATGTGATAGGTCTCTGTTGACTTGCTATCAAGGGCTATGGCCACCCCTCGTCCCTTAAAATGCAACACATCCTTACTGCCACCCATCTCAATTGTGCACTGCTGCTCCCTCAGGAAATCCCTCCCCAAAATGACATCAGTGGTCAGGGAGTCAGCAACAATCACTTTGGTCACAAACATCTCATCCCCTATCTTAATACTCACCTGTGCCAAACCATGGAGTTGGAGTGGGATCCCTTGTACACCGATCAGTCTTGTTCTCACAGGAGTTTCCAGTCGTGCTCCCCTCACCTTGGCTTTGTCCCACACGGTCTTGGCAAGTAGTGTGGCCGCTGCTCCAGTGTCCACTAGAAGGTTTCCAGGAACTCCATTGACAAAACCAGTAAGTGTATAGTCCATGCCGGAGGTAACAGAGAACGATGGTATGGTAGCCTCTCGTTGAGCCTCTTGGTCACCCTCGCATGCCAGGCTCACAGCATGGAGGGTTTCTCGTTTCCCTGTTGCTGGGAGGTCTTCTTTGGTGATGGACAATCCCTAGATAGGTGGCCCTCACCTCCGCAGTTCCAGCAGGTGAGAGGTCTCTCCCTGGACCTTTGTTTCCTGCCTGAATTGCTGCCCTGTTCACTGCCTGGGCCCATCCTCTGAGGCTGTCGTACTGCCCTGAGTTCAGTCTCCAAGCGATCCATACGCTCCAGTATCTGCAGTAGGGGGTCATCTCGCAGCTGGGTTGAAGCAGCACCGACAACATCCAAATCGTGGTCGCTGGGCACGGTGTGATCCTGTTCGGCCTGGCAGGTTGCAAGTACGATTCCATCTCCAACGTCAGGCGTACAGCTTCATCAACGGTTTTAGGTTTGGCTTGCCTAACACCGAATGCCACTTGCACGTTGTCCAGTTGCGTCAGGTATTGGTTGAGTGCGAATCGCTCCCTGGCTTCGTCGGGTAGATCCGAATAAGCGCGGTCCGCGAGCAGCTTAAGGTCGTCCCCGAACACGGCCCAATCTTCGTTTCTCTTCTTGGTACGGGTCTGCAGTTCTGCCCTGTAGAGTTCCTTCTTGCTCTCAGGTTCAAATTGCTCCTGTAACGCTTTCACCGCCAACTGAAAATTAGCATGTGTCGCCTCTGGCAGCCGCCTAAACGCTCCTCCTTGTCCTCCTCCCAGTCAGACGCACCCGCAGCCACTTCAGCTTGTCCTCATCGTCCCACTCGCACACCATCGCGATACTGTCGAAGTGGTCCATCCACTCGATCCAGCTCTTCTCACCCGTGTAGACTTCCAGAAGTACTGGGGGCTTGCTCATCTTGACTTTGGTGAGTGTTACGGAAGAACGATCCTGCTTACTGCGCCAAATGTAACCCACAGGGCATGCACGCTGACGGAACCTCGCACTTCGAAAACGTACTAGAACCGCGTAGGGGAGCTCAACTGAGCCAACTCAAATCAGGCAACAGACACGGCAACTAACAAGAATCCTCTTAAATAGTCGTGCAGAGGTAGACCAGTCACAACCAGTCAGAGTCAGTTACAAGTAAGTTATTCACACTAAGAAACACAGACAGATATCCGGTGCGTGGTGATTGAAGTAAGTATAGAGAGTAAACACAGTTAGCAGTTTACACAAGCCGGACAACAATTACATGTGTGTTGTGTTTGAGAGATTGTACTGTCACTGATAGGCAAAGCATGATTGAATGCTGCAGACAGACGCACAAGGCAGTGGCTCTTCCTGAAGCTGTCTGCAATAATTCAAAGACCTCTCTGCCAGAAATGATGTCAAACAACTTGTATCTATGCTGTCCTCAAAACTGCTTTAGATAAGGCACTGGGCAGCTTCAGTCATTGTGTGCAGTTCGCTCTCTTGTTGCCTTACTGTGAGGCCATTAAAGCACTCATATACTGCACGTATACGTACGTACTTCACACGTTTCCTCCTATCTGATTCGGGTGAATTATGTACTTCAGTGAACCTGACTCTTCTATTTTCAAGGAATGGTAGCTCTGCCGGGCTGTTTAGTGAGAGTTAACTGCGTTCATTGCATATTGCTGGTATGGGGTAAGACTCTACTAAAGTAATTTTCGCATTCTGTGCCTCTCCATGCAGGTGACTGAAGCAGCTCTGCGGCTGCAAGAAGCAGCTCATGAGGACTCAGCACACCTCAACAACTTGACTGCAGTGCAAGAACAGGCCAAGCTCTTCGCACACATCAAATCAGTTTTCAGCCAACGCTTGGAGACTCACCTCACAGATGTGTTTCAGGGACATGTAAGGGGCACTGGGGATGTAGGGAGGTGTTTCAGGGACATGTAAGAGGCACTGAGGGTGTGGGAAGTTGTTTCAGGAATGGGGCGGGGATTCAAGAAGTACCGGGTGCTGTTTTGTTGATCTGCTGTCAGATAGAGCCTCTACGGCTCTTTTGTTGGCTGTGTAGTTTCATTCAGTGCATTTCTCCATCTCTCTGTCTCCCCTCCATTTCTCCCTCACATCTTTGCACCTCTCGTGTGCCTTCCGCCTTTAACTTCACCTCCTCTCCCACACAACTCAATACTTCTGTAGAGTAAGGCAGCTTTTGAAGCCGTCACTCAGCGATGCCAGAAAGGAGGGTTGCAGGAGTTAGCTCTACCTGTGTTGGCTACTCACCGCTCCATCCACGAGGACCTTCTGCCCTGCGCTCCTCTCATGAGGTGGCTCAAGGAAGTGCAGCCAGAAGTGTTTGAGAAAGTCTGTCAGGTGTGTGTGTGTGTGTGTGTGTGTGTGTGTGTGTGTGTGTGTGTGTGTGTGTGTGTGTGTGTGTGTGTGTGTGTGTGTGTGTGTGTGTGTGTGGTGTGTGTGTGTGTGTGGTGTGTGTGGTGT
Source organism: Ianthella basta (assembly GCA_964019415.1). Lineage (NCBI taxonomy): Eukaryota > Metazoa > Porifera > Demospongiae > Verongiida > Ianthellidae > Ianthella > Ianthella basta. The sequence goes on along the minus strand of OZ025885.1, from coordinate 4,977,714 downwards.
GTGTGTTTATGTGTGCGTGCTGTATACGTGTGTGTGTGTGCGTGCATGCGTGTGTGCGTGCGTGTGTGTTGTGGTGTGTGTGTGTGTGTGTGTGTGTGAGCATTCACTTTCCTTCTGTCTTAACCACCCACTCCATGCCACTCCTCTCAACATCACCCTTCTTTCATACCCTCTCCCACACCCTCCCCTCACACCCTCCCTCACAGAACTACTGCTCTGTCTTCAGCAAAGTGTACGACGCAGAAGTAAAGGATTTCTTATCAGAGCTAAGGCAGCGGGTTGCCCCAAAGAAAGGTGCCTCCAAGCTGGACGAATCCTCATTCTCACTCTCAGTTTCTGCACTCAATGTGGGAAGGAGTGTGGGGAGCCTACCAAGATCAGCGTCCAAGGGATCACTTGGGTCGGGTGCAGGGGATGAAGGGGAAAGCCTTACCTTGTTCTACAGGGTGAGAGCAGTCTGGATTTGGTGTGTACCTCTATCTCTCTCTCGCTGTGTGTGTGTGTGGGTGTGTGTGGTGTGTGTGTGTGTGTGTGTGTGTGTGTGTGTGTGTGTGTGTGTGTGTGTGTGTGTGTGTGTGTGTGTGTGTATTGTATATGTGCTAAATAGAGTCCTTTACGACTAGGTGGATTCATGATTATTCTATTATTGGGCTTCACTAGCCAAATTGCTGGAATAATTTGCCGAACATTTCAACAACCGTGTGGTTGTCTTCATCAGTGACTATAGTACAAAGCAAAAAGTGACTTTCTTTTATGACGAAGACAACCACGTGATTGTTGAAACATTCGGCAGATTATTCCAGCGATTAGAATAATCATTGTATGCGTGCTATGTGAAAGACCTTCCACTAATGTGCCGTACTCAGTGATACTACGAAGTCATTGTACCTTCCTTGCAAGCACAGTACCTTTTCCCGGCCCCACCCTCTCCGCGTGTCGTGTCCTCCCTCCCTTCATCCTACCCATGCACAGGTGTTTGCTCATGTACTGGAGCAGCTGCAGCCTCTCTGTGCTACGGAGCAGGAGTTCTGTATCACGTTCTTTGATTTCACCGAGCAAGAAGGGATAACGGTAAGCATAGTGTAAGATAGAGAAAGTGAATGGGGAAGGAAGCAGGAGGGGGAGGGAGGGGAAGGGGAGGGGGAGGGGGAGAGGAAGGGGAGGGGAGGGGAAGGGGGAGGGAGGGTGATGGGAGGGGAAGGGAGAGGAAGGGGAGGGGAGGGGAAGGGGGAGGGAGGGTGATGGGAGGGGAAGGGAGAGGACGTGGAAAACTTCTGATGGTTGCTTAATTGGAACAATACTCTGTGTGCAGTCATGGAGATTTTTTATGCATTTCTCAGCAAAGATTGATGCTGAAATCCCTGTCAATCCCTAGTGGCCTAAAGTGTTACCTTCCACCTCACTTTTCCTTCATCCCCTGTCCTGCCCACTGTTCTGCCCCGCCCCTCCAGGGTGCTGTAGTGATGGAGGACGAGATGGACTCACAACTCGATGGGAACATGCTATCAAGGAAGCCTGCCGTGCCACTGGTTGATCTCAGGTAGGCGTGTATGTACCTCTTGAAGTACTGGCCACTTGAGTAGCCCATCAATTGTGAATGCACAGCATACGTACAGTAGTTATCCTTTCCGTTACTCTCACCCTTTCTCCTATAATCTTCCTCCCCCTCACCCTCTCCGTCTCATACTCTCTCCCACCCTCTCCCCCTTCCTCCCCTTCTCCCCCTCTTTCTTTCCTTCTCCCCCTCTTCCTCCCCTTCTCCCTCTCTTCCTCCCCTTCTTTCCCTCTTCCTCCCCATTTCTCCTCTTCCTCCACTTTCTCTCTCTCTTTCTCCCTCTCTCCACACTCCCTCACTCTCTTGTCATCTACATATCCCCTTAATTTGCCCCCCTCACTCCCCTTGACTCCCCCTCACTCCCCCTCACTCCCCCTCACTCCCCTTCACTCTCCTGTCTCCTCCCTGCCCCTGTAGCAAGGTGCTTAGTGAAGGGTTAAGAGGAGTGCTGTCTGCTGTCTTTCAAGTGCTATTACCTCAAATGGAGCAACTCATGCAATTCGGAGAGAGGCTGGACAATTTGTGAGTGGAACAACCTGCACTCCATCTCCACCCTCCCACCCCTCCCGTTTCCACAATCCCCTTCACCTCTTCACTGACCCCTCCTATCCCCTCAGTGTGCTTCATTTTTCCCAAGACATCCCCACTTCATCCGTTCCCCCCATCAAAGTCCCTCCCTTCACACACACCCTCACACTCCTGCTCACCCCTCCACCTCCCCTCACCCCTCATACCCTCCCATCGACCTATCCTCCCCTCACGCCCTTCATACCCCCTCACACCCTACCCTCACATCCTCTCCTCACCCCCTTCCATCACATCCTTCCCTCACACCCTCCCCTCACATCCTCCCCTCACACCCTACCCTCACATCCTCCCCTCACACCCTCCCCTCACATCCTCCCCTCACACCCTACCCTCACATCCTCTCCTCACACCCTTCCATCACATCCTCCCCTCACACCCTCCCCTCACATCCTCCCCTCACACCCTACCCTCACATCCTCCCCTCACACCCTCCCCTCACACCCTTCCCTCACACCCTTCCGTCACACCCTCTCCTCACATCCTCTCCTCACACCCTCCCCTCACACCCTCCCCTCACACCCTCCACTCACATCCTTCCCTCACACCCTCCCCTCACACCCTCCCTCACTCCAGCAACACCCTGTACATGATGGTATACATCAACCGTCGCTGGCTGATGATGAAAGACGACAAAGTGGATGCAACGTACCTGGACAACACTCTCATGAACACACTTCCCTATGTGAAGAGACTCTTTGAGAAGTTCCTTGTGAGTGACATAGTGCGTACAGCTCTTGTGAGTGACATAGTGCTGTACGGCTCTTGTGAGTGACATAGTGCGTACAGCTCTTGTGAGTGACATAGTGCTGTACGGCTCTTGTGAGTGACATAGTGCTGTACGGCTCTTGTGAGTGACATAGTGCTGTACAGCTCTTGTGAGTGACATAGTGCTGTACGGCTCTTGTGAGTGACATAGTGCTGTACGGCTCTTGTGAGTGACATAGTGCTGTACAGCTCTTGTGAGTGACATAGTGCTGTACAGCTCTTGTGAGTGACATAGTGCTGTACAGCTCTTGTGAGTGACATAGTGCTGTACGGCTCTTGTGAGTGACATAGTGCTGTACAGCTCTTGTGAGTGACATAGTGCTGTACGGCTCTTGTGAGTGACATAGTGCTGTACAGCTCTTGTGAGTGACATAGTGCTGTATGGCTCTTGTGAGTGACATGATTGGGTGAGCAATGTTTCTTTTCTCCTCAGTCCTCCAAAATTGCTGAGGTCAATGAGTCAAAGCCGTCGAAGAAAAAAGCAAAATGTGGTGTGCTGCCGTGTGTGATCACCTTTGCAGTGAGTAGCGAGTGCTTGTGATCTGCATACATACAGGGAGTTGTAGGGGACGTGTGAGTTGCATGTGTGTGTATACGCACAATGTCCCTGCGTATGTATGTACAATGTATGGTGTGTTGTGTACATATATACACAAGTGGGGAGTAATGATTGTGAGTTGGCTGCTGTATGCACTGCACAAATCTCACACTACACACCCCAACACACCTCATACGCACGCATATGTATGCACACACACACACACGGACATGCACGAAATATACACACAACTCACACACACACACACACACACACACACACACACAATACACAGAGGTTTGCTGAGAGAGCTGAACAGTCCATGCAGCCAACTGATCGTCGTGTGGAGCTGGATCGTGCGTACAAACAGATAATGGAGGCCGTAACCAAGGCAGTAGAGCGCTGCGCCATGGATCACACTCGGACACCACCTGACGTCATAAGATTTGGTAAGAAATAGCGATTCCTCCTTCATTAGAGAGGTGTCCTTTTTTCAGAGGTAGTTTAGTACACATCTCTTTGCAACCATTTGGTTGTGTATGGGGAACACCATTCAGCAGTAGTCTGTGAAATCACCAAATTCAGTGGAACCTACAACGGCCATCTTTGCCAGTTCTAACTGAGCTTTATAGAGAGGTGGTTGCTCTACAGAGGTAAATTGCAATGCTTCAGTGCTTTTGGCGCCAGGGAGGCTGGCTGTCTTAGAGAGGTGGCTGCCTAACACAGTGACCATCTTAGACAGGTTCCACTGTAACACCTTAGACATGGAGGTCTTCTTCAGCTATTGTATCTACACCACGTGGTCCACTCAAAAAATCCCTCCATTCAAGTTCTGTGATATATATACAGTTTGAGCCTCTGCAACATTTTCATTGTATCTCTTTATGTGTACAGAGAACTACCATCATCTGTTTGATGTTCTGTCCAAGATGAAGATCCCTGGGATGGAGGCAAGCAGGGAGGAGGCCAAGAAGAACTACAAGAGATACATTGAGCAGTACTGCAGGAACTCCTTGGGGAGACCACTGGAGAAGCTGAGTGTGAGCTAGCCTGTAGCTCTTGTGCACCTTCATACGTAGTAGTACAGTATACGTATCAGTATAGGCAGGCACAACCTATCCCAGCACCCCCCTCTATCACCCACCTGTCCCCCTCACCTGTCCCCCCCTGCCCCCCACCTGTCCCCCCCTGTCCCACCCACCTGTCCCCTCACCTGTCCCCTCCTGTCTCACCCACCTGTCCCCTCACCTGTCCCCTCACCTGTCCCCTCACCTGTCCCCCTCACTTGTCCCCCTCACCTGTCCCCCTCACCTGTCCCCCCACCTGTTCCCCTGTCCCACCCACCTGTCTCTCCTCCCCCCACCTGTCACCCTGTCCGCCCATCTGCCCCCCAGCCGTTCTCCCTCTCCCCCCACCTGTCCTCTACACTAGTCTTGTGGCATAGGCTTGCATGCATTACATTCTGTGTCACGAGGCTCTCCATGCATCCTCCCTACTGTACTGTGCAAAGGAAGCTGACACCCTCTCCCACACTCCACCATCCACTAGCCAGTCCTCACACGACTAGCAGTCCAGCACACCCTTCTTAAACTAGTTTCGGGGGAGAACACTGCTCTGAGTGTGTATATGGCACATGCACAGTGTATGTTTGTACAGTGTATGTGTGAATGATGCAAATATCTCCTTTGGATAAGCCTTGCCCGGGAGAGGGAGAGGGAGAAGAAAGGGGAGGGGAGGGGAGGGGAGGGAGAGGGAGAAGAAAGGGGAGGGGAGGGGAGGGGAGGGAGAGGGAGAGTATAATCTATGTACACTATCACTGCTGTTGCGACATCAATTGTCTGCTGTTTACTGAAAATCACGACTGAGACCTTTAAATTGGCATGTCCACAAATCAAACCCAGGACCTCTTGCATCCAACTAGGATCCCACCTCTTATTGACCAGCTGAGCACCTCTGAGCAGTGAGGTGTGGAGGGTCATTCACGTACAGATTCCTCGAATCCAATTAATGCAAGCTGTGGAAGCCATTTTGCATCAGATGGTGGTGTGGGTGACCACAGGGGGTGGGTGTACCAGGATGGAGCATTGTGGGGGTTTGTGTATCTTGTCAACAGCTGGGCAGCCCACATTGGAGGAGGGGTGTATTTGAACATGTCTTCTGCCTGTCCTTACACACGGTACTGTGGAACATCTTAGTTCAGACACCTTTCGGACAGGCCAAGTGTCCTCATTAGAGAGGTTTCCTAATTTCAGAGGTAGTTTTTCCACGCACTGTCCTCATTAGAGGGGTGTCCTTATTTCTGAGGTAGTTTTGTACACATCTCTATGTAGCTGGGACAGTAGGCACTGTCCTCATTAGAGAGGTGTCCTTATTTCAGAGGTAGTTTTGTACACATCTCTATGTAGCTGGGACAGTAGGCACTGTCCTCAATAGAGAAGTGTCCTTATTTCAGAGGTTGTTTTGTACACATCTCTATACTGTATGTGCTTGAGACAGTAGGCACTGTCCTCATTACAGAGGGGTCCTGAATTCATGGTGTCCTTTATAAGGAGGTTCCACTGCCATTATCATTACTCTGTCTCCCTCTCATCCTGTAGGTGTTCTTTGATGGTGTTGAAGCTCTTATTGCCGCCAACACTCGACCTGAGGAGGTTGGCTACCGAGTGGACTTCAGTAAGGCGGTATTGAGGGAGTGTATCCAGAAGTACTCTGGGAAGGAGGTATTGTATTTGTATTACAACATGTGCTGTGTTTATGTATGTCATACCACACATTTGAGTTGTTTTATATGTAGTTTGTACATAATCAGTTGTGATGGAACCTGTATAAACTGGTGTACATGTGGGATCTTATGACCTGGGTGGCAGTTTTCTCACCAGGCTGTTCTTGAAGGCTACAGAACCATTCTTGCTCTCTTGAGAACTCTCCTTGAGGCTTTAACACGACGCTGTACCCTCTTTCAAAAGCAATCATAGTCATGTGGTGTGGGGTTATAGCTTTTGTGTGCACTACACTTACTGCATCACAAGGCTCTCCCTGTATTCAACTGCTGTGCATTGCCACAGAAAGATTTGCCCTCCCCTGCACCCAACCATCCACCAGCCACTCCTCACATTACTAATGGTCCAGTGCACCCTTCTTAAACTATTTTCTGTGGCCTACACATACTGCTTGGTTGCTATAGACAATTGACCCATTGTGTGTAACGGACAGGTTCTGACACACACACATTTTCCCAAACTTCTATCACCATTATTAAGCCACAGATAATGTGATACATTAATGATGGTGAGATAAATGGTGATGGAGGGGTCTGGTACATAGAATGCACCGCCTGCATGTTTGACTAAAACATGGCACAGTGAACCATAAGGTCGAACTTTACACTGACTCTGGAATGTATTTGTTACAGCTACACATATTGCAGCAGCAAAGGCTAACATAGCAGACAGTAACATTTAGTTATGCGGTGTTCCAACTACACCAGATTGGGCCACACACACACGCATGCATGCACGCATGCACACACACACGCCCGCACACACACACACACACACCTATGCTTACCACACCCAATCCACCCACTCTTAAATGTACCCTCATCCAACTTCAACACTCACAGGTGAAGAAAGGTGTTGAGAAGTTATACAAGAAAGTGGAGAAGGACGTCTCTGAAGAGGAGGGGCTACTGACTGTCGTATGGGGACACATGCAAGAGGCCTTTATCAATCAAGTCACACAGTTTGAGAAACTCATGGAGCTGTGCTACCACGGTTCAAACATGACTCTTCTCTTTACAGTGAAGGACCTTCAGGAATTCTTTGAGTCTGTTGCTAATCGTGACAGTGCTGTCCCGTCCTCAAGCTCACACTAAGTTGCTCCGCTCCTCCAAACAACTTTAGCTCCCTGTGCTCATGAATCTGTCAGTGTGTGTTGCTTGCACACTGTGTTATGTACTGTAGGTCTGGGATGGCACACACCGCAATTTATACTGTAATTTGTATTGTACATATTAGCTAGGAATGTGTCCACTCTTTGGTAGTGTCATGTTTGTATGTCATAAGTACCTGCATAAATACTGTGAGATTTAGACCACTCAGTACTCGGGTGCTTTGTGCCCTCGAGCTTCGTGCTGTTACACGTAGAATTGTGGCTCGAGTTCAATTGCATATATATTTGACTGGCATATATAGCCAGATTGCTCAGCTTCAATCGTGTATAATTATGTATATAGCTCCGTGCATGCATGACTCCATATATATGGTGGGACTATCATAGCTAGCTAGGGCACTTCAATCTCAGTGTATTTTACTCCCATCGAGCAGGTGGCATTCCACTGTCTTGAGAAACATTAATTATTTAAGCACACAGTGATGATCGATGGGGTGATGCATTTACTGTAATTATGTACACCGACAAAGTCACTTTTGATTATATTATACTGTGTGTGTTAAATTGTCAAGAATTGAATTTTCTGCATGCTTGATGTGCTGGATCATCCAAACTGAAGATAGACTCGGTCCACTGCTCTATCCTCATGCATACTATCTTGCCGTGAACAATTGCACATGTGTAGCTAACAAAAGCACAAGCAGTTAATGGTAACCATCGATCCCTACAAACTACCACACTCTCGATACATGATAGATAGATAGATAGATGATAGATGCAATGATAGATAGATATGTACCAGCCTTGTAGTGTTAAGTAATCAGCAAAATTCACACAGCATTCATGTATTATAGTTTTCCTGAAGGTCTAGCAGAGAGTATGCAGCTAAGCTACTTTCACGCTAAACTTGACACACACTTGGTTGACATTGCTAGAATCCTCCAGCTCCCATTGGACAACAACAGTGATCTGAGAAGTGTGCAATAAATAAACATTGGGTGAACACACAGGCGACTTTCAATTGCTGACTTCATGACCTAACTTCATTGAACAACAGACATCCCTTAAAACCTCACCCTTCATCCTCACCACATCACCCCTCACCCTTCACATCTCACTCACCACATCACCTCACTCCTCACCACATCACTTCACTCCTCACCACATCACCTCTCACCCCTCACATCACTCCTCACCACTTCACCCATCACACACACACACAAAGATGTACTCACAACGCACAGATCCCAATACATGTATACTTACATCATGAATTGGAATTTTGGGAAGTGTCAAGCCAGTCGTAAAAGTCGCTGGCACATTCGCTGCCAGAGGACACTTGAGCCCCTGACCCTGGCAGGCATCGGGTACTGGAGGGACATACGGTATAGTAGCCCCAACCACAGTCACTGTCACTTTGCTGGTCAGAGCCTTGATTTCAGCAGCTGCAGAAAGTAAAAGTGTGTGCCTGAAACATGAAACTGAGGCTCTTGCCTGGTGATGAATACGCAAACAACTGCACACGCACACACACACACACACACACACTCCCAAAGGTTGGTGGTTCTCTATACATCATATCACCATGGGAACACAGTAGGACAACAGAGTAATGGAAGCAAGTGGAAACAGTTGATGAGAATCAGTTAGTCAAATTTTCAGTTTCTTTTCAGCATCTAAAATTTCCCAGGCACAGCTAAACCATCAATAGATAAGTATACACATAAAACAAACTGCCCAAATCAGTCAACCCTACAAAATTTTCCATCTTAAAACAGTCCTAGCTATAATTGCACATGTACATCTACATCGTGGACCAGTCCAGTTACCATAGTTACTTAAAGGGGAATGCAGAGCATGGGAAATCAGTCCATGTGTACATTGCAAATAGCTCCAACTATTTACCAATTGCGACTGATATTGATAATCACGGTAAATATAACGTAAACCGGGGCAATTGCGTTACTATTTCAGAGTGGGGGTAATTCCATTGTGTGACTCTACCACTACTTATCGAGAAGGAGTGCGCTCACACCCATTTAGGTTTAGAGAGTGCAGTGGATTGGTTGTAAAATAGCAGTGTTGTGGTGAGCTAAAAGCCCACCGCAAAGGAACAAGAGTCGAGACAAAACCCTGGTGACAGAATTACCCCGGTTTACCTTACATTCACTCAATATATTTATAGCCTGTAGGACACACAGGCATGGCATAGATGATTGTAGCAGGCTTAGTGTGTGGACGAGTAACACAAAATATAAGGTTAGATCCACTTCATTATTCTACAAGTAATCTTAATATTCAAAACTGCACAAACTTGCTTGCACAAGGTTGACCAGCTACGCTCACTTGCATGCCCACAAGCTCACTGTGTTGCGCATATGTACGTACGCGCGTACCTGGAGTGAATCCAATGGATAGGTTGTAAGTCTTGCCCGACTCGACGGGACAAGGGAGAGCCGAACAGTTTGGAATGTTGAAGGAGGTAACTTTGGACTTCGGTGGCGGATCTATGGCGTGTGAGTGTGGGGAAGGGGAGGGGGATACTTTGCAGGAGTTAAACACACATACAACTTCACATCTCCCCCAGTATCACTCACTGCAGGCCACAAAGGGGGTGTCCTTCACAGAACCATTCCAGACCAGAAGCGAGTCCTTAAAGAAGTTAAAGGGGAGTGCTTCTGCTGCGCAGAACGCCAACGCGACAAGGAGAAGAACCTGGAGCTTAGCCATTAGAGCGGCTTTCTATCAATCCTTTGCGACGGTTGATGATAGACAAGCGGACGAGTCACAAGACCTGTGCAGCCCACAGACGCGCGATCACACCACATCTGGCGCGTGATCACGTGATCGTATGAGCCAACCCGCAACATTTTGTAGTCTGTATATAAACTCATGGCGCCCCTTTAGTCTCGCGACATCATTTCCATGCTGTACGTAATGCTGAGAGGCACATGATCAATCATGCAGCACTAAGTCACCGTATGTGCAAGCCTCCTTATTTCTTAACCTTTCTGCTAGTGCATTTTTGGATACTCTGCACCATCCCTATAAATCCCTACTGCTTTCTGGAAAACCATGCATTTTACTTCCCTTGGTAATTAATAAGACACTGGTATAATTTTAGATGCAACACACACCAACCCTATACTATCAACTTGCAATTATTAACAGTGCATGTATTATTGCTTCAAATGTTCAGCAAATCAGCTAATTATCAGGACCTACTGCTACACTGAAAACGACACACACGTGGCTGACATAGTCAATGTCAACCAGCTCCCACTGGACAACAATCGGGATCTGCAGCAAAACACACCATTCATTGAGAAAACACACCGCCTTCACTTTCTGATGCATAATCCAAATCATACCATGCATGTATGCACACTACCCAAGCCTCAACAATCGCCCATTGATCACATTCACATATATATATACTGCACCAAATCATAATACTCTTACATAGTACAGTGAAGTTTTGGGAACGAACACGCCACTGGTAAATGTATACGGTACACCTTCTTTTAATGGACAGGAGAGCCCCTGGCCCTGGCAGGCATCAGGTACAGGTGGGATAAATGGTATCGTAACTCCTGAATTTGAAATTGTGACCGTCACTTTGCTGTACAGAGCTTTAACTGTAGTATCTGCAGAGTACAATATATATATAGTGTGTGTAATTGCATGACATTTTGATTCTTGCCAAGTGATGAACACACCAAAGACTGTACAGGCTTGTTCATGTGTCTATGCTTGTTCCAAAGGTTGGTATCCCATGCATACACATATCCTATTGCCATGGGAACACATGATAGGACAACAGAATAGCAGGGTGTGTGTGCAAGTATTTCCTGGCTATCTCGTCAAATTTTGCCATTTTCTTTAATTAACAGCTATATAATATATACAAGTCTACAGGCATGGCTAAACCACAAAATTCAATAAAAATTGTACACAAAATGAATACAATGAAATCACAAAAATCATTCAAATCTGCAAATGTCCTGCACATGCACGCACCTGGGGTGAATCCAATGCTTAAGTTGTATGTCAGTAAGTCATTGAGGTAACATGGGAGCTGATCACATGCGTTGAAGAAATTAATTTTGAACTTTGATGGTGGATCTTCGTTGGGCGCGCGTGCATGTGTAGTGTACATGTATGGGAGAGGTGGGGGAGATGACATTGTGGGAGCTAATACAGGCATGCAACCTTATTCACAGGCTCCAATGCCACCTACTGCACGGCATATAGGGGGTGTCTGTCGCGGTTCCACCGTTTTTGACCAGATGGGACTCCTTCGAGTAGGGATAAGAGAAGGACTCCCCTGCGTAGAACACCACCACGACAAGGAGGAGAGCTTGGAGCTTCGCCATTGTATTGATTTTCTAATCAGTCTTGACAAAGGGCGATGATAGCTATAGAGCAGCGGGAATGACCTCAAAAGTGGCACAGATCTACGTAGAATGATATGATAAGGGTTCATTGCTGTGTGAAATGTGATGATTTAGAGAATTGATGAGCATAAACACAGCAGTCACTTCAGGGGACAGGACGTTTCGATCCGTAGATCTTCTTCAGCTGTTACAAAACTTAGCAGGGCGCAACTCTAATAAATAAAAGGAGGGTGTGTCAATGGCTGTCAAAAAAAGGGAGGGAAGTGAAAATGGCGGGAAGTGAGGTAAGAATAATAATTAGGAGGATGATTGTCTGTCATGAGCATAGGGTAAGATTAGTAAGAATAATGATTGTCAAGGGGGTGAGGGTGTGTTCAGTAGAGGTAGCCAGCAGGGGTTGATGGCCAGACCACAGTCCAGGTTGGATGTGTGCTGCTCTCTGTGGATGTGCAGGGCTTCCAGTACTCGCCTTCTCCAGTAGTTCCCTTCCACTTCTCTCGTCTTGGCTGCTTCCCAGTCCACCTGGTGTTGGTTTGCCCAGGAGTGGACTGCAATTCCATTCTTGGTGTCATGCTTCTTCACTGCATTCTTGTGCTCACTCAGTCGCTTCTCAAGGGTTCTACTTGTCTCTCCAATGTAAACACATTCACAATCTTGGCATGGTACTTCATAAATGACACCTTTCTTCTTCTTGTCTTCTCTGGGCTGCTTAACTCGCACTAGGGAATTCCTGAGAGTACCCCTTGACTTGCAGACTGTCTTCACTCCTAATGGTCGGCACACTCTCTCGATCCTCTCACTGAGTTCTGGGATGTACGGAAGTCGCAGGAGCTTGGGGGCTGGCTGGTTGGTTTGTGAGGAGTTGGCAGGTGTTGGTCGAGCTCTGAGGTTCTTCTTCACCACGGCATCTGGATAGCCGTTGGCCTTGAACACCTGTCTCAGGTGTCCAATCTCCGGCCATCGCGTGCTGCCGTCACATACCTTTTCTGCTCTGTGTCTCAGGCACTGGATGATGCCTCTTTTGACCCTGGCCGGGTGGTTTGAGTCAAAATGGAGGTACCGGTCTGTGTGTGTTTTCTTCCGAAAGACGGAGGTAACGATCTTCGGCCCCCTCTTCTCCAGCTGCACATCCAGGAAGGCAATCTTACCCTCTGACTCTCTTTCTACGGTAAACTGGATTGAAAGATTCTGTTTGTTGAGGTGTTGATGAAATTCCTGCAGTAGTTGGTCTCCGTGGGGCCACACGACAAGGACATCATCAACATATCGGCGCCACATCTTTGGTTTCCAGGCGGCGGTCTCCAGAGCCTGTGTCTCAAGGTCTTCCATGAAGATATTGGCCACGATGGGAGAGAGTGGGGAGCCCATTGCTGCTCCTTCCACCTGCTCATAGTAGGACTCGCCAAACTGGAAATAGGTGGATTTCAGGCATAGCTCCACCAGGGCACAGAGGTTGGGGATGGGGATACTAGTTCTGTCCTTGAGAGTGTCATCCTGCTGAAGCCGTTTGGAGATGACCAAGAGTGCCTCATCTACTGGCACTCTGGTGAACAAGCTGACCACGTCAAAGCTTGCCATGACATCTGTCTCTTCAAGGGAGATTTGGTGGATCTGATTCACGAAGTCTGCTGAGTTCCTCACATGAGAGGTGCTCTTGCTCTTGAAAAAAAAATGGAGAACCTCCTGAAGGACAGTGCCTACAAGAAAGTGACACGAAACCCGACAAGCAGAGTTGAAGCGAAAGTATCCACTGCCCTGAAGGAGTGTGAACAAAATGGCCACATCACTGGCAAGAAGCGCCTGGCGCTTGCACATCAGTTCTCTTCCCCCCCACAGATCTATGGCCTGCCAAAGATACACAAGGAAGGCATCCCCCTCCGGCCAATCGTGGCAGCCATAGGTTCCCCGACACACCAACTGGCAAGGGAGCTGGCTAGGATTCTTTCACCACTGGCTGGCAAGAGCACCTCTCATGTGAGGAACTCAGCAGACTTCGTGAATCAGATCCACCAAATCTCCCTTGAAGAGACAGATGTCATGGCAAGCTTTGACGTGGTCAGCTTGTTCACCAGAGTGCCAGTAGATGAGGCACTCTTGGTCATCTCCAAACGGCTTCAGCAGGATGACACTCTCAAGGACAGAACTAGTATCCCCATCCCCAACCTCTGTGCCCTGGTGGAGCTATGCCTGAAATCCACCTATTTCCAGTTTGGCGAGTCCTACTATGAGCAGGTGGAAGGAGCAGCAATGGGCTCCCCACTCTCTCCCATCGTGGCCAATATCTTCATGGAAGACCTTGAGACACAGGCTCTGGAGACCGCCGCCTGGAAACCAAAGATGTGGCGCCGATATGTTGATGATGTCCTTGTCGTGTGGCCCCACGGAGACCAACTACTGCAGGAATTTCATCAACACCTCAACAAACAGAATCTTTCAATCCAGTTTACCGTAGAAAGAGAGTCAGAGGGTAAGATTGCCTTCCTGGATGTGCAGCTGGAGAAGAGGGGGCCGAAGATCGTTACCTCCGTCTTTCGGAAGAAAACACACACAGACCGGTACCTCCATTTTGACTCAAACCACCCGGCCAGGGTCAAAAGAGGCATCATCCAGTGCCTGAGACACAGAGCAGAAAAGGTATGTGACGGCAGCACGCGATGGCCGGAGATTGGACACCTGAGACAGGTGTTCAAGGCCAACGGCTATCCAGATGCCGTGGTGAAGAAGAACCTCAGAGCTCGACCAACACCTGCCAACTCCTCACAAACCAACCAGCCAGCCCCCAAGCTCCTGCGACTTCCGTACATCCCAGAACTCAGTGAGAGGATCGAGAGAGTGTGCCGACCATTAGGAGTGAAGACAGTCTGCAAGTCAAGGGGTACTCTCAGGAATTCCCTAGTGCGAGTTAAGCAGCCCAGAGAAGACAAGAAGAAGAAAGGTGTCATTTATGAAGTACCATGCCAAGATTGTGAATGTGTTTACATTGGAGAGACAAGTAGAACCCTTGAGAAGCGACTGAGTGAGCACAAGAATGCAGTGAAGAAGCATGACACCAAGAATGGAATTGCAGTCCACTCCTGGGCAAACCAACACCAGGTGGACTGGGAAGCAGCCAAGACGAGAGAAGTGGAAGGGAACTACTGGAGAAGGCGAGTACTGGAAGCCCTGCACATCCACAGAGAGCAGCACACATCCAACCTGGACTGTGGTCTGGCCATCAACCCCTGCTGGCTACCTCTACTGAACACACCCTCACCCCCTTGACAATCATTATTCTTACTAATCTTACCCTATGCTCATGACAGACAATCATCCTCCTAATTATTATTCTTACCTCACTTCCCGCCATTTTCACTTCCCTCCCTTTTTTTGACAGCCATTGACACACCCTCCTTTTATTTATTAGAGTTGCGCCCTGCTAAGTTTTGTAACAGCTGAAGAAGATCTACGGATCGAAACGTCCTGTCCCCTGAAGTGACTGCTGTGTTTATGCTCATCAATTCTCTAAATCATCTACGTAGAACTGCTGTTACATGGACGACCATGTGATCGTGTGATCATGAGCCGCCTTAGTCAGGCGTCGCGTGAGAGCCGCCCACGATTGTTAATTTCAAAATTTCCCCCATGCATTAGTCTAGCCGCTAGACCCTACTTTGTCATCCCGCCCTCGCGCGTGATGACAAAGTATAAGGTCTAGCAGCTAGACTACCCATGCATACGTAGCTAGAATAATTGAGTCCTGGAGGGGATCAGCTCGCCTTTTCCTCCCGAGCGGAAGTCGGAATGGAAATAGGGACTGGGGGTACGAGGCTACACGTGACCAGCTGCACCCATAGCCGTCCTTACGCGCGAAAATAAATACCGATAATTATGAATACGTCCCATTGGCCACGGGTCATGCACACACCATTCCATTCAGAACTGGCCATGCATAGCTATAGCTACATAAGGTATATACATTGCTGCTAGTCATCACTATGTACTCGTATATAGCTTTCCAGCGTGCTTTCTGTATGTAATAGTTAAATGCCGCCCAAGAGGTGTCTGCAGTATTGAGAGCATGAAACTCGAGGGCGCGAAGCGCCCAAGTGCTGAGTGGTCTAAATCTTCGCAGACACCGATTGGTCGTCATTTAAGTAATATAGATCCTAAAACTGTTCACTAATCCAATGAAAATCCTCTCCACTAGCTCCTCTTGACGACGCCCGCGTCATTGGCAATGGATGACGATGCGGAATCTCAATAAAAAGAACTTTACGGCACCCATAATCTTTCTCGTTACACTCCTTCACCGTCTGCCCTTACTCCTGCTTCGTAGGGTGATTACACCATTTCCCGGACAGCTAACGATAAACCAGCGAGAAAAGTCAGGACAGGATGTACTTCAGCAGAACAACCACTTGTATTTTACTGGAAAAACATCTGTTCCTCTAGAGGTGGCGAGAAAACGAGCCGTTTCATCGAAATCGCCCAGCGACACCATCCTCAGTCGCACCCTCCATTTCCCCTACTCCCGGACATTTTTTCCTAAAGTGGGACAGGCATTAGGAATTGTGGTGCTTTTGTTTATACTAAGTTTAAGTGGATCATATTGGTTTTACAACCATGGATCAATATTCAGCGCACTTCCAAAAGGTTTGGAGAAGGTTGCTAGAGTCAGATAGCCCTACACAACAAAGATGATGCCATTTGGAACAACTGTCACAGCAAATCCAAGTGCCCTTTTCATCAGTTCAACAGGTGGCGCAAAATCCTTAATCCACCTCTCCAGTATCGATCTGCACATGTATGCCTGCCTTTGCTTTGCTTGGTTATTGTCTGTGAATTTAAATCAGCAACCAAAGTGTGAATGTTTTCCTGCTGTCCAACAATTGGCAACTGCAGTAACTAATATGCATTGAGTTTTACTAACTTCTCTCAAGCACAGAAGTTAGTTTCTATTGTAGCGCATGCAGTTCGATCACCACTGAGTTCAATGTATCTTTCCGCAAGCAGATCCGGCCAACTGTTTGAATTTGGCGCGCAATCGAAGATGGTGCAATTCTTAGTTCCTCCTACTTTCTGCCAATTCTTGATGCTTCGGAAGAGATAGGGTAGAAGGAATCGGTGTCCAGCTGCCGAACGAAGTTTTGACAGCGGATTCTTAAACCCTTCTAGTGCAAGTATCAACCAAGCGTGGCATTAGCTTGAAGTTTAGCCTGTCTGTTTTGTGCGACGTACACTTTTGCGGAGTGTCCGGGTATTGGCGCTGTCCCAGAAATGGCGTGACTACCCTAGATAGGCGAGAACTGAAGGAAAAACTCGCAGCGACAAGCTCGTATCACAGCAGATACAAAATGGCAGTGATGATGTCATTATGCACTTCACGCGCACTCTACCCGCAAAGTACGTGTATGGGATTTATCGTCACGCCTCTGCCTGCAACGTACGTGTATGGGATTTATCGTCATGTGCACTCTTCCCGCTACGTACATCTACGGGATTTATAATCACGCGCGAAGCAATTGGAATGCTTCTCTGCGATTTAGAATCATCGTTTAGACGCACGTTACCATGGCAACATGATCTATGTGCCTGTACGTAGCTACATACATACATGTGGTGCACAGCTACACTGTAATTGTACATAGTGTGTGTGCGTGCATGCACACGTGTGCTTTCATTTGCATGTGGCAGACACATTTTATACATATAATTTATGTGTATACTGCTGTGTGTACATGTACAAATGTTTGTGGTACGTATTATAATTTTTGCATATATAATTGTGATATACCTACAGACGCTCTTGCAGGGCTGAGGCTGGTTCCTTGTACGTGAAGCTGCTAACGTTGTATCACTCTAATGTCTACAAGTCAACAGTAGTCATGTTTTCACATTATTGTTGCAAACATATACATACTGACAGCAAAATTTGGTATACGCTTGTATACGTAATTATGACCGCATGCTACATAGATTCGCACACCATGCAATATCACATGCACCTACATAAGACAGCTAGCATACATTATATTGCATTCACTCTTTACTGCTCACATGAGCCAGGTATACAATGCTTTAATTAAGACATTAATTCAATAGCTATAATTGTACAGTCATGCTATTTTACACACAATCAAACTACAGGTATAGAGTTCTACAACCATTTGAACATTGGGAAGATTCAAGGACCTGCTAGGAATATAATGGTACAGAAAAATAATAAATTAACCACACATTACTGTCTACTCTGCGAACTCCTTTGTGAATGCTTCCATCTTCTGTTTCAAGTCTTCAATAAGTGCCTTCTTCTCATCTTTGGGAAGAAAGCATGCTGCAGCAGCATTGAGCACCTGCAGACAGCACAGGGTTTGTGTGGTCTAGCAAGCCTAGGCACTTACTGAAATATGCCTATCACCTCTTAGTGTGCCAACACTTACAAAGTGTCACACACACACAGCATGTATGAGTGCATACATGTGTACAGGTACACACACACACAACACACACACACACACACACACACACACACACACACACACACACACACACACACACACACACACACACACACACACACACACACACACACACACACACGCGCACACAACAGTGCCAAGAATGGGACAAGATAGAAAACACCAGTAAATGAGTGACTCTAACATGGCCTCACCGTCTGAGGGAGATGTGCTTGAGGCACTCCAAACCTCTCCACAGCAGCCTGGTAGTCTCGGATGAGCTCAGAGCGCATTATTCCAGGATCGTCACTGCTAATGGAGAAGGCTAGGCCCTCATCAACATACCTTCAGAGGGTACAGGGGAGGTGAAGGGGAGGGGGAGGGGGAGGGGGAGGGGAGGAGGAGAGAGGAGGAGGGGGAGGGAAGAGGGAGAGAGGAGGGGGAGGAGCAGCAGAAAAGCGAGAAGGGTCAGATGAGACACACATGAATGTCAAACATACACACACACACACACACACACACACACACACACACACACACACACACACACACACACACACACACACACACACACACACACACACACACACACACACACACACTTCTTCAATGCGTTAAGCTCCACTGCACCACTGTTAGTACCAAAACTGGAGAGAGGACAGGCCTGGGCAAGAAGAGACAGAGAAAGTGCTTACACCCCCCACACACACCCCTACCCACGCACCCATCTACGTACCTCCAAATGAATGTTCTTCTCCTTGACTAGTTTGATCACATCACTGTTTTCCACACAGTGATAGCCATGACCAATGCGGACAGCTCCCAGTTCTTCAACAGCCTGCAGAGGGGGAGGGGGAGGGGGGAGGGGATGGGAAGGGGAGAGGGACAGGGGGTGAAGGGGGAGGGGGAGGGGATGGGAAGGGGAGAGGGACAGGGGGTGAAGGGGGAGGGGGAGGGGATGGGAAGGGGAGAGAGACAGGGGGTAGGGGGAGGGGGAGGGGATGGGAAGGGGAGAGAGACAGGTGGTGAAGGGGAAGAGAAGAAGGGACTGGACAAAATGCAGTCCCAAATGGGGACCAGCCCATTAGGGGCAATGCAAATCTCCAGCTAAAATGAAAATGATTAATTGGAATATGAAACGGAATTGAATCAATCAAGTGTAAAGAAATAGAAATTCAAACAATGTAGTGTAAACGTAACAGTACTTTCCAAACATGTGTACACACAAACACACACACACACACACACACACACACACCAGTTTGACATTGGCAGCCGGCCCACTCTCCCCAGCGTGTGCTGTGATGTTAAGCCCATGTCCCTGAGCCTCCTACAGAGCAAGCACAACAAATGCAGTGATGATGATACACACACACACACACACACACACACACACACACACACACACACACACACACACACACACACACACACACACACACACACACACACACACACACACACACACACACACACACACACATGTATGCATGCACACAAATACTAAGAGTTCTCGCTCGAAAACACTGACAACATCAAGCCCCGCCTACTCAGCACTCTAAGCCCCGCCCACCTTAAAGTATGGGATGTACGGGTCAAAGGGCAGCAGTTCATCTCCTGCAATGTCAATCCCCACCACTCCCTGGTCCTTGTACTTGACAGCCAATCGAATCACCTCCGCAGCCCAGTCTGATTAGGGGAAGGAGAAGGAAGGGGAGGGGAAGGGAGGAGAGGGGAGGGAGAGGGGGAGGAAAGGGAAAGGTTTGGATGAGTGAGAGCAACAACATAAGTGTGTGTGTGTGTGTGTGTGTGTGTGTGTGTGTGTGTGTGTGTACTCATGCACGTGCGTGTGTATGAGGGAGAGAGAGAGTCTGTCTGACCTGCACTTCGCTGACTCACCCACTGAAAACCCCTTCACCATGCACAGTATCACTCGGGCCTTGATAGGGAAGTCCTTCTGTCCTCGCTGCATCCCCTTCAGCACAGCCTGCAGTGCTTCCTCAGGGGAGAACTTCTCCTGAAAAGATGCCAGCTGAGGGGAGAACCGCGGCTCCGTGTACACCACGCCTTGGGCTGCACTGTCCTCACAGAACTCATACATGCACCGCTCAAGGGAGTCAAGGGAGGAACTGCGTGTGGGTGGGAGGGGAGGGAGAGGGAGAGGGTGAGGTTGAAGGAGAGGGAGAGGTTGAGGGAGAGGGAGAGGGAGAGGGAGAGGGAGAGGGAGAGGGAGAGGGAGGGGGAGGGGGAGAGGGAGAGGGAGAGGGAGAGGGAGAGGGAGAGGCAGAGGGAGAGGGATAGGGAGAGGGAGAGGGAGAGGGAGGGAGAGGGAGAGGGTGAGGTTGAGGGATAAGGAGAGGGAGAGGGAGAGGGAGAGGGAGAGGGAGAGGGAGAGGGAGAGGGGAGGAGCAAGTGATCACCAAAGCAACTAAGACACAAAAGCAATCAGTCTTATTTGTCTCCTCAAATCACACACATTAGTGAACGTAATTGAATTCAATGGAACATGTCAAAGCATACAGTGTGTCCAACCTCCACAACAACCTACACAGATAAAGGAGATGTATGGTGCAGAAATGCACGGAGAATGTTGGCTGTACATCAATAAAAAAGAGCTCAAAGGAATCAATCAGTGCTGACTAGCTTTGCTGACGTGTAAATTGCTTCAGCCATGTTTACAGCTGTGGGCCTTGTCAGGAGGGAGAGGAAAAACAAGGCCTGCATCACAACAGAATACAACCACACCTCTCCCTCTGTTCCAGACACCATCGGGTAGTTTAGTACAAGCCACAGTGTTGCAACAAGAAAAGCGTTTTCATTTCAGAGGTAATTTTGTGCACATCTCTATGTAGCTGAGACAATAGGCACTGTCCTAATTAGAGAGGTGCCCTTATTTCAGAGGTACCTTTGTGCACATCTCTATTTAGCTGGGACAGTAGGCACTGTCCTCATTAGAGAGGTGTCCTTATTTCAGAGGTAGTTTTGTGCACATCTCTATGTAGCTGGGACAGTAGGCACTGTCTCATCAAAGAGGTGTCCTGAACTCCTTGTTAACTAATGGAGGGCTCCACTATTTTGCTACATCTTGAAGCATTAGGTCAACTTGACAAAGCAATGATGGTAAACAAAATTCAACGTCTTTGCTAAAGTGGCAACTGCATGAAAGCCTTTAGCATAAAAACTGCCTTGTCAAAATTCAGAAATTCAGCCAATTCCGAATAGTCTTCAGCAACATTAATATGAATACAGCAGAACCCCCTAATGGGAACTCTTCATTCTGGATACCTCTCTAATGGGGACAGTGCCTACTGTCCCAGCTACACAGAGACATGTACAAACTACCTCTGAAATAAGGACACCTCTCTAATGAGGACACTTGGGCCTGTTCCGAGCTGTCCCAAAGGCGTCAAGCATAGAGTGGTGTCACTCTAACACACAACTGATCTTACAATACCATAACGTGCATCATCAAATCACCATACACCACCTTAGCCACATCACGTCCAACATAGTGTACACAAGACCAGGAGTAGTCAATGTAATTTAGATACAGTGGAACCTGTCTAAGATGGCCACCGTGTTAGGCAGCCACCTCTCTAAAACAGCCAGCCTCCCTGGCCCCAAATAGCACTAAAACATTGCAGTCTACCTCTGTAGAGCAGCCACTTCTCTATAAAAGTCAGTTAGAACTGGCCCACAGGTGGCTGCCCTAGACAGGTTTCACTGAACTGTCCTTACAGATTCCCCGTAGCTACATACAGTGTAGACCAGCCATTGCCCGTGTGATAAGTGATAACTGAATTAATTAAAACTAAATTAAATAAGGAAAATAGGAGTTGTTCATATTAAATAGTGAACACATTGAGAGAACACTCGCACACACACACGTGTGTATGCGCACATTGCCATAAAATTCTGAAGATGATCTGTGTTGTTTGCCTTGATCATCTGATGTTGGACAGGTTCCAGTGTGGATAACACATATCACTATTAGGCCAGGAATTGGCACTGCCAAAACAAATTAGGTGGTCTTCATTTCAAATGCAATACCTCCCCTCCCTTCCCCTCCCCTCACACAAGCCTCCTCTCACCCTCCCTCCTCTCCCCTCACACAAGCCTCCTCTCACCCTCCCTCCTCTCCCCTCACACAAGCCTCCTCTCACCCTCCCTCCTCTCCCCTCACACAAGCCTCCTCTCACCCTCCCTCCCCTCCCCTCACACAAGCCTCCTCTCACCTTCCCTCCCCTCCCCTCACCTCCCCTCACACAAGCCTCCTCTCACCCTCCCTCCCCTCCCCTCACCTCCCCCCACACAAGCCTCCTCTCACCCTCCCTCCCCTCCCCTCACCTCCCCTCCCCTCACACAAGCCTCCTCTCACCTTCCCTCCCCTCCCCTCACCTCCCCTTACACAAGCCTCCTCTCACCCTCCCTCCCCTCCCCTCACCCCCCCCCACACAAACCTCCCTTCCCCTCACCTCCCCCCACACAAACCTCCCCTCCCCTCACCCACCCCCACACAAACCTCCCCTCCCCTCACCCACCCCCACACAAACCTCCCCTCCCTCCCCTCCCCTCCCCCCACACAGGCCCCATTCCCTGTGCATGCACACTATATGTCCCATACTACAATGGAATGAGAAGATGAGGGTTTTGCAGTTGAGAAGCAATGCATTCTACATAAGAACCACTCTCCCATACATGTACACGTACCTGATGATGGTGGACACACTTTTGAACGGTTTCAAGAACTCTGTGAGACTGCTTTGAGGTCCATTAATAGTCACATGCTCATGAAACTGGTCATAGTCGTCATGTGGGAAGTCTAGACCATGCCACCTGAAGGACAGAGAGAGGGAGCATAACAGCAACACAGAGAAGGTGCTAGGTGGTTATTGATGGGTGCACTGCTAGTGTTTTGAGTGTGTGTCCCTCCTTCCTTCCCCTCCCTCCCTTCTACTCCCCTCCCTCCCTTCAACTCCCCTCCCTCCCTTCTACTCCCCTCCGTCCCTTCAACTCCCCTCACTCCCTTCTACTCCCCTCACCTCCTCCAACTCCCCTTACTTCCTTCAACTCCCCTCACTCCCTCCAACTCCCCTCACTCCCTCCAACTCCCCTCACTCCCTTCAACTCCCCTCACTCCCTCCAACTCCCCTCACTCCTTTCTACTCCCCTCACTCCCTTCAACTCCCCTCACTCCCTCCAACTCCCCTCACTCCCTCCAACTCCCCTCACTCCCTCCAACTCCCCTCACTCCCTCCAACTCCCCTCACTCCCTTCAACTCCCCTCACTCCCTTCAACTCCCCTCACTCCCTCCAACTCCCCTCACTCCCTCCAACTCCCCTCACTCCCTCCAACTCCCCTCACTCCCTTCAACTCCCCTCACTCCCTTCAACTCCCCTCACTCCCTTCAACTCCCCTCACTCCCTCCAACTCCCCTCACTCCCTTCAACTCCCCTCACTCCCTTCAACTCCCCTCCCTCCCTCCAACTCCCCTCACTCCCTTCAACTCCCCTCACTCCCTTCAACTCCCCTCACTCCCTTCAACTCCCCTCACTCCCTCCAACTCCCCTCACTCTATGCATACATATATTGCTTAAGTCTAATAATAGTGCTTATATTGCACGAATACAGAACCAAACCAGAGATGCGTGTTTGCGTGTGTGTGCATGCAGACGTGGCATGGGTACTAGAATGTGTGTTCATCCCATCAGCTGCACATCAAATGGAAAGCACTCATGTGTCTCTTCATCACCGCACATACTTTGACAAATGCTGCAGAGTTTGAACTCTAAGGGCACCATCCAAGTGGACATGAAGCTCAATCTATGAACAAAGAAGCGTGAACAATATAGAATACACTTTGCCCTGTACATATACACAAAACATTGAAAGGGTGATTAACACTACACACACAGTGACACACACACACACGCACGCGCGCATACACAAACACCCACGCATGCACACACAGTGGGGGGGCAGGAAACGCACGGCATGTCATGAATTATGTAACATTATGACATCAAAACTTCCAACTAGCAGGTAACAAGTTGTCTACGCTATAAACCATTCGCTCTGTATCCATTGTAAGTTGTTTATCACAGGCAAGATGCGTGAACTATCCCTACTGTACATGTGCATGAGGCTATCAATGGGAAGGCAGGGCACTGAGAAGAATGGCTAGACAAACGGCGCTGTAGAACTGATGTAGCTGTGGACATGTTTGGTATAAGTGAGCACAGTCAGCCCACACAGTGCAGCTGTTAACGTCTCATAATATTACACAACACATAAACGCAGTGGCAGTGGAGACCCTGCGTCACAGGAGGTTAAAAGGTGGCGCTAGACAGGACACTACAAGATGCGATTATACTTCAAAGCATCTGCACACGCACAGTCGTACGACAGAATGTCTTCGAAAAGTACGAAACGAGGTCGCTTTAGTACAATAAGATAAGGCGGTGCTTCAAAAGGTCAATACAGTACACTACACAGCACAGCCCTCCTCTGTGTGTTAGAAGTATGATATTATGTATTTCATGTATGTTCTGAGAGAAGGTGAATGTGCGTGCTTAATGACCTTGGGTATCTTCCTGTAATACTCATGTACTTTGGGGTTCAGACCAGCAAGGATGGAAGACGACATCTCTCGCTTGTTCTGGCAGTTATTTGTTACAAGGGAGGGGTTGATCTTTGTACTACGGGAGGCTGCGGTAGCCGGGGACAGGGGAAGGGCAGTGCAGAAGCGCCGAACAACTGACAGCATTCGTAGCAATCTGGCTTCTGCTGGTTTACGTTTCAACGCAATCGGTATCGCGTCCGCGACGTGGTACACGCAACATCTCTTGGCCCGTCAAAAGCATCCCCAGTTCTCTTTCCGAGGCTTCTCGTAGGTGTGTACTGCCATGGCATGACCTGTGAGTCGCATGCATGAGGTGAGCCATGATTAAAAACACAACCGCCACCTCACAGATTGCGTTCGTTTGACTTAACATCCGGTCCCATGCACCTGTGTACATGGAGGGCGATTAGCGATTCGTTATGGAACGTTGAAGTGCCTAGGCTCATCGCCTTTAATGCACACGGGATAAGTGATGTTATGACCAGGGACTGTGATCATTGTGAATGTTATCATAGCCGTTCTACTCAAAGGAGTCTACACCTTTGATCTCTCCATCACCCTCACTGTTGTGCCATGAATAACATTGCCTTGTGTATTGTATAACTGTACATCACACCTGTGTGTCTGTGGGGGGAGATGCCAGTTCACAATGTCAGCTGTCCTGAGTGGATCTGGAATGCATGTTTGTAGTGCTTGTCAGTTTAAATCATTGGGCATTTGGTCTACCTGTGTGTCTGTGGGGGGAGATGCCAGTTGGCAATGTCAGCTGTCCTGAGTGGATCTGGAACCATGTTTGTAGTGCTTGTCAGTTTGAATCATTGGACATTTGGTCTACTAGTAACATGGGTATGGTTGTCAAGCGGGAGACAACATCTGTATAGGTTCAGCTGTGGTAGCTGTTTCCCATGTGAATTGTAGATTGCAGCTGTAGCCCCCTTTGATGTGTTGACATGTGGTGACTACTTGTATCTCCATGTTCCCATAATGGAGGGACGCGTACACATGTAATCACAAACCCATCAGTTCTCCACTCTTTAGTATCCCATATTCCTGTGTAGCCTTTGGGTCTCCACCTAACCTATGACTGTTACTCAGTCTTATACAAGAGCTGTATTACTAATGCCCTCATTAACTTTTCACTATATACACATTTCTTATACCCAATTTGAGGGTGAGATCTACAAGGAGCCATCGACACACGCATTCACTCTCAACTTCCGTGCGTGCAGTGTCATTGTTGCCTTGTTGATGGACATTCGCAGTTGTTAGTTGTATGTATGTATTTGCTTGTCACATACAATGACCCCTCTAGTCTGGACATCCTTTGGACAGTTTTAGACAAGCCCAACTGTCCTCATTAGAGAGATGTGCCCCTATTTAAGATGTAGTTTTTTGTACACATCTTGAAGTATGTAGCTGGAACAGTAGGCACTGTCCTCATTAGAGAGGTGTCCTGAATTCAGATGTAGTTTTGTACACATCTCTATGTAGTTGGGACAGTAGGCACTGCCCTCATTAGAGAGGTGTCCTTATTTCAGAGGTAGTTTTGTACACATCTCTATGTAGCTGGGACAGTAGGCACTGCCCTCATTAGGGAGGCATCCCCTGAATTCAGGGAACCACTGTGCAGTAGCATATTTCACTGTTTATTGCTGCTAGCAAAGCGTGTGCAGTCACTACTGATGTTATTTGATGCACATCTTTCAAAGCTTAGGATTGCTTTGATCATTATCCAGCTATGACTGAGAGAGGCTCTGTGTGGTGACAAATTTATCACTTCACGCCTTTGAATGCTTGGTACATTCCCTTTATGCATACAGAGGCAGTGTTATTAAATGTAAGTATGGGTGTTGTTTACGTTGTCTGGTACTGTGGGACGATTTAATAGAATCAATTACCAAGAAAGTATTACAACATTGGATATCTTTGTAGTAGCTAATGAAATAGCTAGAGGTGATATTTTATCCCTCTTGGCGCCACGGAGCAAACAGTCAGTAGATCTTTCCTGCTTGCACCACTGACTTGTGCAACTACAGTATGTCTGTGTTCTGCCCATAATACAGGCTGTGGACAGTTGTAATACGAAAGTGTGGATATATTATATTGTATTAATCTATCGCGCTAGCCCCTCCACTCACCCTTCTGTGGGTGGAGGGCTAGCGTACTAGACTAGTGCTGCGTAGTCATTTGCGAAGTTGTAGATATTGAGCAGTGCAAGAAGACTGCAACAGTTTTTGCCTGTTCCACTGGTTGTGTTACTACTTGGAGCTGTACCTCACCAGTAGTGATGTATATGAGGGACTGACAGTGTTTCTAAGTCTGAGGGACTAAAGAGAGTATCACCAATACAATAAATACATCCCCCTTGTAGCGAGGGGGAGGGGTGGGGAGGAGGGGGTTGGAGAAGGGAGGAGGGGGTTGGAGAAGGGAGGAGGGGGTTGGAGAAGGGAGGAGGGGAGGAGGGGGAGGAGGAGGGTGGAAGAGGGAAGGGAGGAGTGAAGGGGAGGAGGGGGAGGACTAGTGACAATGTATTATGTGTATACACACAGATAGTGAATGTATGTAGTTGATTCTCATCCCGATAATGACTTTGTGGAGCTACGTAGGTATTGGCTTGTGTAATTCTGTCTTTGATGATGCAAAGTGGCTTCATCACACAAGGTGGGATGGCTATTAAACCAGACAACAGCCAATGGATCACACCTGCTGTGTCGTTTGTCTGCGTTAAACCACTTTGATCTTGTGTACATGCGTAGCCAGTGCGTCTCTGCGTCACCTTCACCTTGCATTTGATGTTGTAGTATGCCTACATGTAGGACAGGCTTCCTTGTATTGTAGAGTGTTATTGGTCACCTGGGATATGAGTACCTTGGAGTAAGGTTCTTGTTGCAGGGCATTGTTTTGATGTAGTGTTGATAACCGTGCATGTCCAATTATCCTTGCGCATTGTGTAATTTTACCCCAGTCATACCTAATGAGGCTTCCAGGTCAGAGGTGCTCTTGTAATGACAGAGTCGTGGTGGAGAGGGAGTTGCTTACTTTTTCAGAGCGATCTGCTGGGCTTCTTTACTGTATGGTTCTCGATTGCACACTTTGCACTGTAAATGTTGTACTGTATGTACACATGTATGTACAGTGTGTATGTGTGTATGATACACCCATACATACCCCCACACCTGAACTACACTGAACTGACCCCTACACCCACCCCACCCCCACCCACAATTGCACCTACATACACCCATGCCGAACCTACTGACACCATACCCACACACACTCCCACACCCATACCCACATATGCACCCTCACGCACCCACCTATTTCACACATAGACCCACGCTCATGCCACACATGCATCCTTCAGACCCCCACACACTCCTACACGTGCACATCCCTTAGTGTCACACAGCGTGGTCTATTGTTTGGCTGCTCCTCCAGATCTCGTGTCCTGTTAAGGAAGTGCAAGGGCTTTGTGGGATAATAACTGATAAGCCCAAGGCTGTGTCACTGAGTTTTGTTTGATCTACTGGCACAGGTAGTTGGGTCAGGCCAACGATCGTTACTAGTAGCTCGTGACGCTTGGGCATGTGGTAGTTATGTACACTTGGTGTAACCTGTGTGTTTATAACGTGTTATGAATGGAGGCATGCACACTGATGTAATACATCATGTGGCTTGGTACAGGCGTATAACAGGCATCCATCATAAGACAAGTAACAGTCAAGTCAAGCCATGTGGCAGTTGTGTCAAGTGACAGGTGATCATGTGATAGTCATGACACTGTCACAACTTCATTAGAGAGTTTTACATCAGCATTTACGCTGAACGTTGACATCACAATATGTCATTAAGGAGTCACGTGATAAACCTAAACCGCAATGTACATTGTAGAATTCCAGCATTTAGTATGAGTGAGGAGGCGTTTTACCGTTTGTACCGTAAATGTTGTGACGTCACGATTCGTCGTGTAGCGTTCAACGTTCAACATGAATGCTGATCTTAAACTCTCTATTGTAACTTTTACCTTGGGATATTTCTATTAAATGTATTATATTGAGGTCCACTTAATAATATTTTGCTCACTATTTAATTATATACAGTTGCACATGCACCAGGGCACATAATTTTGCATACATTTGTGTTAACTGTACACTATTCAATGTAGAGTTCTCTTATTGTTCCGCGGCCTGGCATGCAAGAACATACAGTTCATGTTAAGTGTGTGTCAATGGCTAAGTGCTACAGACATTATTTTTGCAGCCCACATGGTTGTGAGCAGGTGATAATGGATAAGAGCTTTAGTATTCCCCAGGAGGGGATCTCAAACAGGCATGTGGCATTGGCCTTCTATCGCATGTGTTGTCCCTTTTGGAAGTTTAATCGATGTGATAGTATGTCAGTGTGTTGATGGATTGTTTTGTGCTAGAGATGGCAGTGGATTCTGCTTGTGTGTGTGTGTGTGTGTGTGTGTGTGTGTGTGTGTGTGTGTGTGTGTGTGTGTGTGTGTGTGTGTGTGTGTGTGTGTGTGTGTGTGTGTGTGTGTCTGTGTGTGTGTGCGCCCACGCATGTGTGTGTGTCTGTGTGCGTGCGTGTCTGTGTGTGTTTGTGTGTCCATGTCTGTTAGTGTGTGTGTGTGTGTGTCTGTGTGTCTGTGTGTATTTAATTTGTGTGTGCATGTCTGTGTCTGTTAGTGTGTGTGTGTCTGTGTCTGTTAGTGTGTGCATGTCTGTGTGTGTTAGTCTGTGTGTGTGTCTGTCTGTGTCTGTGTGTATGTTTTCCCTACAAGTGGCAGTCACAAACAGGTTCGTTGTGTACACGGTGCAAGTATCAATGACTGCCTACATCTGCCCATTGTTCATATTTGATAGGGCAAATAGCTGACAAGGGTTGTATTGTTCGTATGTAACAATCGTACCTACAGCTACGTAGGTACGTAGGTACTGTGTGCTTAAACTTGTGAATCAATTTGCTGTACTTGGAGAGCTAGGGAATGCAGCGGCAGTGTTGGGATCGACTGTCCCTTATTGACGATTGACTGTTGCACGCATGCATGCATAATTGCATGCAATCCTGATTGATAGGGCAGGGTAGATTTATCCTTGCAACCAATTATATTATCTTTCTGGTTATTTTTTATTTCAGAAATGTGTAGTATTAACAATTACTATGCCATAATTCACAGCCTTGCAACTTGCCATCAAAGGACACTAACTGTGTGTGATGCTCCTTTGTCCAAAGCACTCAGCTGTTCATCCATTGATTTGATTTCAGTGCCACACAACTGTACCTTCATTGGCGGTAAATTCATTTGCGTTGAGGTTACAAATGTTAATGGCAAGTAATAGTTTTGAGGAGTCTAGGATTTGGCGGGTACTAATTGTAGCAATTTTCAAGTTTTTTGTGTCTAAGAAATATTTTAGCTGGTATGAATCTTCTTGAGAATATAATTTTTTAGCAATTATTGCCTTATGCTAAATTTGCTAAAGAATTTGTACCTGTAAAATTAGTAGCCTTTAGGTACGTACAATGATACAAGATTCTTGAGCAAGACACAACTGATAATGATAAATCAATCAAATGCAGGACGTTTCGACCCGAAGGTCTTTGTCAACTGCGTACAGGAAGGTTAGGTGCGTAGTGTGTTGTTTTCCTTGTATTCCAGTCCTTTCCAGTCTGTTGGGCTTCACTGATCCAGACAGTACTGTGTTTCCTTTAACTTCCTACAGCGTGAGAAGTAGGAAAGCTGTGTGAGGGAAAGTAGGACAGCCATGAGTGCTTCTCTAGGAAACAACTCTGCACAATGCTTGAACATCAATGCAAATCTTGTCGTGCTAATGGTCCCAAGAGCTGGGCGCCAAGCACATGCTGTACAAGTGGTGTCTCATGTTAACGAATGAATTTCGTGACTTGCTCATCCTGTCTAATTGCAAAGTGTGGAGCATGCTTTGTATCTGCTAACTGTGCCCTTCATTTGGTTGTTGTTAATACTGCTTATGTGTCTCTGATAGGCCGTCTTAGTAATGTGTGTGTGTGTGTGTGTGTGTGTGTGTGTGTGTGTCTGTGTGTGTGTGTGTGTGTGTGTGTGTGTGTGTGTGAGCAGTGTGTGTGTGTGTGTGTGTGTGTGTGTGTGTGTGTGTGTGTGTGTGTGTGTGTGTGTGTGTGTACGTGTGAGCAGCGTGCTAAAATGCTAGAAATGCAATGGAGGAGAAGTGTATGCTGTTCTTGCAATGGGGTGGTCACCCTCTGCTGCATACT
Source organism: Ianthella basta (assembly GCA_964019415.1). Classification (NCBI taxonomy): domain Eukaryota; kingdom Metazoa; phylum Porifera; class Demospongiae; order Verongiida; family Ianthellidae; genus Ianthella; species Ianthella basta. Next base: position 4,946,665 of record OZ025885.1, on the reverse strand, counting down.
GCCAACACAGTAGTGGCTCAGTGCATGCTCAACAGTGTTGCATAACCTCCACAAATGGGTTTGTGTTTGTCCTCCTGCTCCGCTTTAAAGAAAGTGACAACCCTGCCTACTGCCGCTTAAGCACAGAATGCGGGCTACACCATAATTGATGCCCCTCCTAGTAGTAGAAGTATTCTAAAATTGTTTACACCCACCATGTGGGCCACATCATAGGGCTCCACTCAAGTGACAATTCAATTTACTTCCCTTTGATGTGTTTGTGTAAGGCACTTCCTGTGGTCAGCAGACATGCAGCCATACTGGTTATGTATTTTACGAGTAGCTGCCAGGATGTCAGTTTGGTTTAGGTGTAAGGAGGAAGTTGGTTAAGGCTGGGACACATGCCCTGCTTCAGTACATTGAGCAAGTGCTGTATTGTAGGTCTTCTGATACTTCCAGTGCTCCTTTCACTGGTGCCTAATGCGTAATGCATTAACGTGTAAAGTGATGAACTAATGGGTAGGAAAACTGTAATGGAGACGCTTGTAGATCTGTGTGGAGGCAGTGTGTTTGCATGTTCACTGCTGCCATTTGGTGTACAGTTTGAGGTCTAGAAATTTTACATGCGCACATATGGATGTAGTGTACTCGTATGTGCGTAAGTCAGGATATGTGTATACAGTAACTTCTGTAATTGTGGACCAAGTGGTACGTTTTGCAAATTGTATGCTGCAACTTTACGGCGAATACCAGCGACCAGTGAAATCCACCATAACAGTGGATGTTTTTTGTTGTCTGCCATGCTATCAATCCACTTATTTCTAGTTGCTCTGGTTAACGACCGTGTCACGTGTCATGCATCAGTCGGGGTATGTACCCTTATGGACTCATGCATATACATACGTAGTTGGCAATAATACACAACTCAGAATTCTCTTGGGACTGCAAATGATTCAACATCATTTTCAGTACAAAAAGCAAAGCTTTCAAGTTGAAATGAATAGAAAATAGATACAGACTTCAGGTTCACTGTGAACGAAACAGACAAACAACACACACGCACACATACACACACACACACACACATGCACACACTCAATTGATGAAAAAACAGCAGCATAAATAAGAGAAAAATTGTTCACAAGTCTGCTCGGTTGAGGATTGCGTCTTTAACAAGAGCGCTCTTTGTCATGATACTGGGATGAACAGGCGCGTCCATGACTTCGATCCCACATTGTAGCAACAAGAGGACCATGTCTACATTGGAGTTGTACGCGGAAACATGGAGTGCTGTCCAACCGTTCTTGTCAGTTGCATCGATGCTGGCTAGATTTGTCTCCAATAGAATGTAGGCCAGCTTAGGGTAGTTCTTTACCGACGCCACCTGTACCAGCAAATCATTGAACACCTGTGCATATTCTTGTTTCTTGCTCTGATTCTTTACAACGAACTTCACCAACACTTCTTCCTGACTTTCCCGCCGCGCATTGCCACCTGTGGTACAACAGCCTTCTGTTGTAGTAGCGGCGAACTCCTGTGTGAAGCGCGTAATGTCGGCTTGCACGAGCAACGAGGCCATTTCGGCCGTCTCGCACACATCCAAAGGCCTCTTTCCCGACACGTTCCTCTGTTGCGTCAGTTTGTGCGCGTTGGCCTGAAGAAGTATTAAGGCCGCGGAGGCTGTGTCGTTCATGGAGGCCGCCATGTGCAACGCGGTCCAGCCCTCTTCGTCTGCTAACGCCAGATCGTAACCCTGGGAAACGAGGAAGCTGAGCGTCTCAAACTGCCCGTGGTGCACAGCGCGCACTCCGAGGGGGAAACCGTTAGAGTCGTACTTGTTCAGCATTGCCGGTCCGTGTTCCTTTAGAAGCTCGCGCAACTCCTCGACGTTTCCTTGGCTCACAGCCTCGTGAAGAACCACCTCCAGTGTGAACTTCACCTGCTTAACCTTGCGCTTGGCTTTGCCCAGCTCGGCTATTGCCCTCAGGTTGTCAGTGACAGCGTCCGAAGCACGTCTCGTGAACTGCATTAGCTTCTCCATGTCTTTCTCAGCTGATCGTTCCAGAACGGCTATAGACTAGCATGTAACTGGCGGCTGAGGTCACACTGGTACTCTTATAGCTGTGATAATGATATTCATGGCGTCAGTTTACACATTAACGCCCCCGCAACTCGACGGCAATTTGCAGCGCCCTATTCCCCAAATAGATAATTACTGTATCTATGGGCTCCCTAACCTGCAACAGTAAGTAGCGGCGCCTTTGTTCAGGTATAGTTCAGAGCTCATCTAAGGACCGCTACTTACCTTTACTTTGCTGCCTTGCTGATTGTGTTGCTGTATGTGGTGCTGAGTACTGAGTGAGCTGTGTGCTGTGTACCAGGTGTGCTGTGGGTGTGTGCTGTGATCTGTGTGTGACTTCAAAGCTGTGATTATGAGCTGTTTCTTGCTGCCTTGTTGGCTGTCATGTCAGCTGTGCTCTCATTCTTTAATGTGCAAGTGCACATGTGTGTGTGTTTGTGTGTGTGTGTGTGTGTGTGTGTGTGTGTGTGTGTGTGTGTGTGTGTGTGTGTGTGTGTGTGTGTGTGTGTGTGTGTGTGTGTGTGTGTGTGTGTGTGTGTGTGTGTGTGTACATGTGAGTTTATGTTTGCGGTATGTTCGGGTGTGTGTGATAGTGTACCTAAGTGCATGAAGCATTGGTATGTGAGTCCAAAGGCACTTAGCACTGCAAGGCGCAAGACTACCAGTCGCACAGTTCCCCAGTGTGATTACTTCACTCACATCCCCACTTCTTCATCTGTAGAAGCATTAATCCATATTGTGTAACATGCAATCTTAGTAACTGGTAACTGATATCCAGTATCGCTAGCGCATGCGGGTAGGTATTAGGTCTTTGGTAGTGCAGTAGGTATGCAATCAAGGATACCTAACTGTATATATCTCATGTGTACCACTCCTGTAGCCTTTACTGACACATTCCAGCTTCATCACAAGCCTGCATTCTTCATACCTCTGCATGCCTGGCGCTGCTTGGTATTTCAAATGTCCCATACAATGTTTGACCTTAAAGTGCCTACTGTACCAGCAGGACAACTCTGCCTTTCCTCCTTATAATGGCACTATGCATGGTATGCAAATTTCAGAGAATTCAGACTTCCAGGTGTGCCTGTCCTTCCTATCCGCTTCTCTTCTAGGAAACACACCAGGGTGCATTCCCGACTTGTTGAATCTCACTGGCTGAAGCCCCCCCCCCCCCCTTCCCCCAAAATAGAAATGTATGATGGGCTGAATTTCCTGGTTTTGTAGAAGGTGATGAGATAAGAGCATGCCCTCTAAATGACCTTGTGGGCAGGGGTACACCATATGTCTGGTTGGAAGGGAAAATTCTCCACCCAGACATTGCTAGGGAACTCGTTTGAAGTTAGTGTAGACATCTGGTCCGCAGGATTTCTGCTTGGTAGGTGCCAGATGTCCTGTACGTACAGCAGCATGCACTGTAGTGTGTCTTGATGTGCTGCGTGACTGCAAACACCTCTGGGCCTCTCACCCCATGCAAACCGCATGGTCTTTTAGGTACATTTGGCTTTTTGACTGTAAGTCATTAATGCAAAGTATGTTCTCAAGGTGTGAGCTGAATTCAGAATGTGTAGGTTTACTTCTATAAAAGGTTAACTGATTTTATATGTTTTTGTGTACGTATCTGTATGTATTGGTTAATATATTGTGTTACCTAATGTGTTACCACCACTGAAACTGTTACAAATGGTGAAGCAGACGCAGTTTAGTCACACACCATAAGATTGTTGGTGACCTGTCAGGACACTCCAAAGGTACCCCTCACATCTCCTAGAAATGGGTAACCTCCTTGAATGTGTGCATTCGTATAATTATTATTGTACAGTGGGAAACTGTCTAAACTGGTCATCTGTGCATGCATGCGATCGACCTCCTGACCTGGCTGCCTTAGACAAGTGACTGCATTGCAGAGATACACTAGACCACTCAGGGAGGCTGTCTGTCTGTCAGCACTTGCTTATGTACATTTGGAGCAATGCTTGCTCTGCATGCCTTTGATTTCACAGACTTGTAGCATTCAATTATGTCAAAATGGGACTAATGCATGTAAGTGTTTCATTGCTTCTATACTACGGAGTTATTGGCCTGTTTGAAGTCTTTATGTCATCAAACCAGTGGAGGGTGTCTGCATTAGGCAGACTGTCTGACATCGCATACTCAACATTAGCACCGTGCTGGACTTCATGCTTTTCATTTACAGACATTCTGAAATCAATCATGAAAGGCATGGAAGTAATTTGCTGCCTTGGAGATATGGAGATTTAGCCTGTTTGAAGTCTTTCCCTTGCCTACTTAGGCAAGCTATCTAATGAATGAGCTAGCTATTTCAAAAAGAACCATTTGCACACACCCAAGGGAGGAGAAATCAATTATTTGTGGAATTGATATGCTGCATGCTCTCAATCACTACAACTGATTGGTCTAGTTGGTCATGTGACCTGCAGTCTCCTTAGCAGGAGGGAATGTTTCCTGTTTACTAATTTTCCACATTGCATAGACACAGTGTCTGCTCTGTCTGTCTGTCTGTCTGTCTGCTGTAAGAATTTGAACTACATTTGAATTGTAGCTATGTGATAATGCATAGTTTGTTTTCTGTCACCTGCGTCAGTTGTGTATGAGCGCTTTCAATTAATGTGTGCGTGTGTGTATGTGTATGAGTGCATTCTAGTTTGTGTGTTTTGGTGTGTTCCAATATATGCGCTTGTGTGTGTGTGTGTGTTTGAGTGCGTTCCATGCACTGTGTGAGTGCGCATGTCTGCGTCTGAGTGTGTGCATTTGAGTGTGAAGAAGAAATGTGTGTGTGTGTGTGTGTGTGTGTGTGTTTGTGTGTGTGTGTGTGTGTGTGTGTGTGTGTGCAGCATGTGTGTGTGTGTATTTGTGTGTGTGTGTGTGTGTGTGTGTGTGTGTGTGTGTGTGTGTGTGTGTGTGTGTGTGTGTGTGTGTGTGTGTGTGTATTTGAGTGTGTGTTTGAATGTATTCCAGTCTGTGTGCTTGTGTGTGTGTGCGTGTGTGCGCGCGCGTGTGTGTATGCGTCTTTAGTGACTGTGTCTATATTCCTATGTAGTTACATATGATTGTAAAGCACTGTATGCCCTTAGTGATGACTGTATAAGTGGTAGGGGAAACACAACGAGCTTCAAAGAGGAAGTTAAACTCCGAAAATGAATATATTCCCTTTGATGAATTGCAAGCCTGCATGTAAGATATCTATCAGTGTAGGGCTATCATGAGAGCCGTCACTGGGGGGCCTTGGTCATCTATTAGGGTCTATTGATGGCAGGTGTGTGGAATGGAAGTTTCCTGCACTTTTCATTGTTCAAATTCTGAGAATAATGATGTCATTCATTGTATGTAGGGTCAGGATCACACAGTAAGTAAGAAAACTTCTGTATTTTATTTATTTATTGGTAGGGGTTCTATCCTACTCATGATCACCTATGCACTTCTTATGAAAGCAGCCTAACAGCTCTAAGGAAAGGTGCTGTCATTCGTTAAGAATGGTTTGGGGTAACCTTCAAAAGCATACACGCACACACACACACACACACACACACACACACACACACACACACACACACACACACACACACACACACACACACACACACACACACACACACACACACACACACACACACACACCACACACGTACACACACGTACGCATACACAAACACACGTACACACACGCACATCAGACGTCTCGCTCGTGACGTCTATTCGAATGTGCCCGATAAAAAATGGCGTCTCCTATTTTAGTGTATTAGTGCGCTTCGAGGAAAGTATCCAAACGGCAGCGACGAGGGACAATTGAACGACATGGATAGGCTTCTTTCAACGTATTGAAGACATCAGCGCAGCTAAAGCCAGCCTGGAATGCACGTAAGAGAAAAGCGCCAACGGCTGCTCCTACTCCATCTGTTCTTTTCATATGCTTCCCAGTGACTTTTTGCGCGCTCCTAGCGCCCGACACAGGGCAACTACGGACCCAAATCGTGTACGAGGATACGCGTACGGACGTGAAGGGAAAATATCCGAGCGCCGGTGGCAATCCGATAAGTACAGCGCTGGAGCGGGTAGGAAATTTGTCTTCCTTTAGAATTAAAAGAGATTTAGGAATGACCAGTAGAAAAAGCATAGAAACAAGAAACAGTAACTCCACACCATGATAAACCACATTTCTGTGAAGTTCGCTCTACATTCCCAATTTCCTTGTAGCTGCTAGGGATTAGCTAGCCTGACATTCGGGTCCATGCAGCTACAAGGAAATTTGGAATGTAGAGCAAATGTCACGGAAGTATGGCTTATTGTGGTGTTGAGTTGCTGTTTCTTGTTTCTATGCCTTTTCTGCTGGCCATTCCTAAATCTTTTTTAATTCTAAAGGAACTTTTATACACTAGGTATATATTGTATTCACTGTGTTTTCGTGCATATGCATTGTAATTGTGTGCAACAGTACATAGCTCTCCGAATGATTGATGCAACTTGCTGCAAAGACGACATTGTAAAATCAATCCATCAACTGATTCCGGGATGTTTTAGCCTCGTAGGCCTTTGCTAGCCACATATAATTAATACTATTGACCAGCTGCATGTGGTCATGTACTCTCATGCTCTCTTTGTGGTATTTTGTATGCTGTTGATTGCGCATGAGTGTGTGAGTGTACATGCCTCTGTTGATGACACTGTTCATGCACGTGTCACTTTTGTCTTTTCTCATTACTGTTAGTAAGTTTGTGTACGTGCGTTTGTGTTTTATATTGTTTGTATGTGTTGTTGTTTACTTGTTTGTTTTGCACTTAGTGTGCGTTTTACAGTACATATGTACAAATGTGTGTATGTGCACAACTGACCTTTAACGTCTCAGTCAATGCACTCTGTCTAAAGGTCATCACCATGGTAATGCTAGCTTGTACTTGGCCTTCAACACCAATGCACGTACATAAGCACTGCAGATTTGTGTTCAATGAAGTTGATTCAGCGTCCACTTTATCTGCCTACTAGGTGGGACCTCTTCGGGACGCCTACATCACTGCAGTATGTCAGTCCCATGTTTATCATGCCCTCATCTTCTTCTCTGCTTGTGGCAGGTGGGTGGCTTACAGTACGAATTTACTTCTTTGATTCTATTTGTGTGTGTTTGTTTGTGCAGTTGATGTAGACCTAACGGCTATAATGTGTCACAAATAGATATAATCGCCCACATGTCCCTTCCATGGTTGATACAAACCCTTCTCAGAGCTTGCATAATGTTCTTGCATCTTTGGAAAGTCAGTTTTGTGGAGACATATGAGTGGGTGTATATTGAGTTATGTAAACACATTAGAGAACCAGCTTCCTGTCTCAGAGCATGCCTTGAAGTCAGCATTACATTTTTATGAAAGAGCATGTTTGGGACCGTGTCATGTTGGAGGATGATGCCAACAATGTATATATTGCTTCATGATCTCCTGTTACTGTGTTGTGGTATGATGCAAACTCTACTTGTTCCCAAACATGGAAAAATGAATAAGACAGTAAGTGTTACTATTTTTAGTAACATTACTTTGTTCCATCCTCCTGTGGATGTGAACCATGAAATCAGAACTGTGTGTGTCACGTAGCAACATTCCAGCCATAGACCCACTGGTAGCCTAGAAACCATGAGCTTCAAAAGGGAACTCATTGAATAGATCTATGTTTCAGCAGAGACATGTTGCTTGTTCTAACCTAAGGTCTTGTGAAGTCAAAGACCAATCACCATTTGATGCTTAGAACATGCAAATGAACACACTGACTACTGCTTTCAGATGTGTGATGCTGCCATTAAGCGTTGAGGTCACCGTTCTTGTTCCATTCCATTGCTTTGTAACTCCAGCACATGCAAAGCTTGCCAAATTAGAGATGTCTTGCAATGAGTAGAGTGTATACTGTTGTATTGTGGTGTTGCCATGGAAGCGTTGTAGTTTGTAATCTATATTCATGTATGGATTACATTCATACAGTCTAAACTGGGGGCTGTCTTTAGCAGCATCTATATGTTAGCAACTGATAAAGATCAAGTGTGTGGTTAAGTTTGACTGGGAATACAGTGGAGAGGGAGTGGAGGGGAGGGAAGGGAGGTTACCATAGTTACAGTATTTGAATTTATGATCAGGTATGGCACCAAAGGGTGGATTAATCAGCTGAAATCATGTGCCAGGTGTAATTTGATCACAGTCACAGGTGCCATGCTGACCTCATGTTTACCTGTTGATGTGCTACAAGACATGTTGATTCATGTGTTGTTTGTTTTGTCTCCATGACAGTCTGTTGTGTTGGTTGCATATCATTACTGCTGCCTCAGCAGTAGGTGGTGCTGGGGGTTGGTTTGTTTTTGTGCGAGGACATGGGAGCCAACATGTGTGGGTGGGTCTTGATGGTCAAAAGACTCAACCACCTGTGGTCCATGGCCAGAGTAGGCCACCTCCTCTGACCAGCCTACACCACCAATTGATGCATGTAAACACAGATGGACAACATCCCATAGTTGGGCGGGGCTCTGTACATAGAGTTGGTTTTGTCTCTGTTGTGGGTCATCAAATATCCCAGCATAGCAGTTTAATATAAAACCAATCTCCCTATCCCAATATACGTATAATGAATCTTACTACAGTGGAACCTGTCGTAAGACAGCTCCCCAATGGGCCAGCAGTAATGACCTTTATAGAGAGGTGGCTGCTCTACAGAGGTAGATTGCAGTGCTTTAGTGCTATTTGGGGCCAGGGAGGCTGGCTGTTTTAGAGAGGTGGCCGCCTTACACAGTGACCCTCTTAGACAGGTTCCACTGTATTCCATACTCCATGTAGACAATGGGACAGGATACCTGTATACTGTATCTCAAAGGGACAATACAATAAAAAGGTAGAATCCATGCACTTTATGGAGAGATATGAACAGCACATTTGTTTATGAAGTCCTTAGCTATGAGTTATTCCGACTTGAAGGAAACAGCAGTGGTGTGTGTGCCTCCTTCACATTGCAAAGTGTATTTGCACACCTGTTTGTCCTTATCCATTGCTGTACAGTTGATTTCAGAATGGTTGGCCATATGGCAGCGGTGAATGTCAAATGGCGAGGCGTCATAGTGTGATGTAATAGTGGCACGGTCCTGAATGACACATGTGACTTAAGTGACGCGGTAGATGTCACAATACATGGCAATACACTAAGACGTTATGTCATTGGCCTTTGCTATTTTTCAATTGACTAACCATGTTGAAATTGACTTGGCAAATGTAAAATACATTTTGCTTTCACTCGTAACTGCCCTTGTATGTACAGTGACCCCTCTCTGTTCCAGACAGCTTAGGGGCTGATTAGGGGGTCCAAGTGGCCTGATGACTGAGAAAGTGTCCTAATTTTCAGAGGTAGTTTTGTGCACATTTCTATGTAGCTGGGACAGTAGGCACTGTCCTCATTAGAGAGGTGTCCTTATTTCAGAGGTAGCTTTGTGCACATTTCTATGTAGCTGGGACAGTAGGCATTGTCCTCATTAGAGAGGTGTCCTTATTTCAGAGGTAGTTTTGTGCACATTTCTATGTAGCTGGGACAGTAGGCACTGTCCTCATTAGAGAGGTGCCCTTTCTAAGTGTATCCCTCAGTTCTGAGCAACTTAAGAATGTGTTAGCTAGTTTGGCTGCTACCTGATCTATTGCTGTGGCTGCAGATAGTATGGCACGTCTGAGCTAACTTAATCTCCCCCTTTGTCCTGCTTGTGTGCTATTTCTGGGCACTTGAAGAGTTTGTTTAGGAACATCCTTCTGTTGCTCCGCTCCCTTCCAAGGCATGCTACTGATCATGCGCTGAGTGTAATTGTTGGTTGTCCATTATCTGTTGGTCTGCACTGACTAGACTGAAAATGATGTGAGCTAAGCTATGTACTCATGCGATTGCACCCCAGTCAATTGTCTGGTTGTGTAGTGATTGGTCGGCTTGTCTTGGGTGACGCCTGTGCTGCTCTCAGGCACACACCTGATACTGTGCTCCTGGTGTCTCTGTTATGTCTCTATGTACCTCGCCTCGTCGTCTAGCCTGAAGATGGACACAAACTAAGCAACTTGTGTGCGTGCACCCATAGGAGCTGTCTGGTGTGTTGCCGTGGTCCACTGATTCTGATTGCTCTGTTAGGCATTACTGTGTGTAGGGCTGTGTTAACCTGCAGTCACAGTTTGTGTGTGTTGTTGTGATCCATTGGCTAAACTGGGATGACGTGAGTTCCAGTTTCTATGCAACTGCCTTAGTTTCCATAGTTTCCAGTTCTAATTGTGTCTCTGGTTGCCTGTCACGACATGGTCCTATCTGAGGGGTAGCTCACTGTGTTGTCTAATCTAATATGTATGACTTCTTGTTGCTAGGTTACTACTGTGGTAGTTTCCACTATGATTTGTCTCAGATTGTCTGCCTTTGATCCAGTCATGGTGTTCAGTGTACTGTCTAATTTGATATACTGCATGAGTTCTTGTTGCTAGGTTGTTCCCTAGGATGTGCCTTCGTTTCCAACCCGGGCGTGACAGGGTTGTCTTTATCTTGTTAACCTTGTCTAGGCATGGCCCTGTGTGATGCTTTCTTAGCTGGCCAGCTGTAAGGAGTACTCTTGCCACTTGTGTGAATGCCACTGCATTCAAGTCATGCTCCCTGGTGACTCTGGTGACCCCTAGTCTTTGTTTCCTAGTAAAGTTCAATTAGCACCCCCCCCCAATGGATTATGAGGAATGTCTGTTATTGTGTTTGGTTCATAGGTGCCTAATTGCATCTGTCCCCCTTTTCCTTTTCTTCTGTGCTGCTTCATCCCTGAGGAAAGAGCACCCCCTGAGATTAGCACACCTGTAATGGCATATTTTGGGTTCCTCATATGGCCAGTCTGTGTGGCAGTGCTAAATGCACCTTTCCATCCACCTGTCTGAAGCATGCTTAGGGTTCAAGGTTGAAGGGGTGATAATGGGTGCCATGGAGGGGGGGGGGGGGGGGGGGGGAGTGGCCTCTTTGTAGACAGCTGGGGAAATACTGCAATACAATATGGGGTGATAAGGACAGCTGAGTGATTTGAGTGGCTGATTTCAGCATGCTTGGCAGTTTTAGCTCCTGTTTTCTATATACATCAGAAGCCTGTTGCATGCTAGTGTGTGTACACATTCCAGAATCATCTGAGTATAGCTGTCTGTTGATGGAGTGTTGTAGGTGTGTGTGTGTCTCCATAGGGACACAAGGATGTTGTGCACGGAAGGCACTTGGCATGGGTGTGTGTTTGTTGGGCACTCCTAGCCTGTGGATTGCACAACAGAGTGTGTTTGCAGTTAGAAGTGATTGTGCCTAACAATATTTACATACTGAACACCTTACGTGGTGGTGGTTTCACCCTAGGCCCTGTCAAAGATGGTGCAACCATGAATGTGCATACGTGATGACAATTCTCTTTGAACTGGGTACTTTGAGGATAACAAGGTTATTACAAGGCCATTATATGTAGCGAATTGATTATGAATATTAATGAGGCTGCTCCACTTTGCCATTTGACCCCCACTGCAGTGGCTCAACTATCCAATTTCATGAAGTGCATGTAGTCACATGTTACAATTGACCCCCTAGGGGATTGAGGTCACAGCATTCCTTCTAGAAGATGGCCTGCAGTTTTGACAGGGTTAGCATGCAGTGCTGGAATCAATTAAACTGTCCTTTGATGTAATCGGGTCCTGTAGCCTGTACCAATTGCCCTACCTCAAAGCTCAGGGTCTGAATAAGTAGGCCATTGTGGTATTGTATTATGATCTGTGATGGATTTATGGGCACTGTGTGTGTATATGTTGTCTGATGACTTTGTGCTCTGATCTGTTTGAAGTTTGTCTCCGTGACAACCATCCAGAACATTTGAATTTTGTATGTTATTATAGATTAAGTGAACTGCTTTGTTTTGTGCACTGAGCTACGGTGCATTGTGGGTGAACATGCAGTGCATGAGCTGTGTTTGTGGATGTGCGCTTGTGTGTGTGTGTGTGTGTGTGTGTGTGTGTGTGTGTGTGTGTGTGTGTGTGTGTGTGTGTGTGTGTGTATGTGTGAACATAGTGCGTGTGCATGTCATTCTCCAGTGTGTGTACGTGTGTGTGCATGTATGCATATTCTGGTGTGCTGATGTTGTTGTAGCTACACAGAGTGGAAATTGAAACTGTACTCCTCTCAACATATTGCTTGGATGTTTTCAGTGTACCTGTATACCTAGTATGGCTGATTCTGAAAATGAATGTGATTCACTGAATGGTACTAGACTTCCCCCATGTTGCGCGTGCGTGCGTGTGTGTGCGTGTGCATGTGTACGTGTGTGTGTGTGTGTGTGTGTGTGTGTGTGTGTGTGTGTGTGTGTGTGTGTGTGTGTGTGTGTGTGTGTGTGTGTGTGTGTGTGTGTGTGTGTGTGTGTGTGTGTGTGTGTGTGTGTGTGTGTGTGTACGGGTGTGTGTGTGTGTGTACATGTGTGTGTGTGTGTGTGTGTGTGTGTGTGTGTGTACATGTGTGTGTGTGTACATGTGTGTGTGTTTCTGTGTGTTCTTCATCATTCACCTATTTGTAGATTGAGGGAAAATCACAGAATGAGCATTGAACACTGTTAAGAAATCCCTCCTGTAGCTGTAAGTTGTATGGCTGCTCATCAGAATGTGGGGTGCTCTTCCCAAACTGACAACATGGCACTGAAGAGTGCCTCACACCTACACACATGGTGTAGCGCTTATCTGTCCAGGTCCAGGAGTGTGACATAGTGACATCATCGGTTTATCTCATTTGTATATATACTGTGGTTAGGGTTACCACTAAGATGTTACTATTTTTGGACAATGTGCATTGTTCCCAATTATGGTCGCAATGGTTAGTGTGTGCAATCTGTACTTCACTGATGCTGATCCCTTGCTAGGTAACAGTGTACGAATGTACACTACATATCTGCAGTGGAGTTCAGTGACAGTCCCTGTTTGTGTGCTCTGCGGCTACTGATAGTATACCCCTTGAGTCTCAGTTTTGTCTTACAGAAGCAAGTTCGCGAACTCATCCCATTACCAAATATGGTGATGTGCTTTCACTTGTAATGATAATTTTCGAATGCTGTTGCCTTAGCAACCCTTCCTAAACTACACACTGTTACCTTGGCAACCCTTCCTACAGTCCTTTCCTACAATTAGTATGTTTTATTGTCCTTGGTCCTGGCCATATCTCGCTTGTATGGCTGTGGCACTTTTCTTGAATATGTCTATTTCCTACTGCCACAGACCTACATTAAATTAAGTTAATGTTGTGTACTGCAAATCCTAGACTTTGGGATATTTTCTGTGTACTGGGAACACTGTATGATGTCATCATTGAAAGGGACTGTCCCCTGTGACATTTCCCACTCCCAAAGGGGACATGGGAATTGAATGGTATTATTGACTCTTCCTTGAAATGCACCCCAGTTTGTTCCCAGGGAGACACCAGCTGTTCACTTCTGCACATATAGCAATATTTGCTCAATAATGATGTCCTTTGGGACATTCTGACCTGGCTACTGTAGCCAGGTGGCTGCATTACAGAGATGGAAGTACTGAAGACACTGTTTGGATCAGGGGAGGCTGGCTGCTTTAGACAGGTGGCTGCATTATACAATGACACTGTAGACAGGTTTCACTGTACATCAAATGTTAGGACCAGGGGAGGCTGGCTGCTTTAGACAGGTGGCTGCATTATACAATGACCACTATAGACAGGTTCCACTGTACATCAAATGTTTGGACCAGGGGAGGCTGGCTGCTTTAGACAGGTGGCTGCATTATACAATGGCCACTATAGACAGGTCAACTGTACATCAAATGTTAGGACCAGGGAAGACTGGCTGCTTTAGACAGGTGGCTGCATTATACAATGACCACTATAGACAGGTTCCACTGTACATCAAATGTTTGGACCAGGGGAGGCTGGCTGCTTTAGACAGGTGGCTGCATTATACAATGACCACTATAGACAGGTTCCACTGTACATCAAATGTTTGGACCAGGGGAGGCTGGCTGCTTTAGACAGGTGGCTGCATTATACAATGGCCACTATAGACAGGTTCCACTGTACATCAAATGTTAGGACCAGGGGAGGCTGGTTGCTTTAGACAGGTGGCTGCATTATACAATGGCCACTATAGACAGGTTCCACTGTACATCAAATGTTAGGACCAGGGGAGGCTGGCTGCTTTAGACAGGTGGCTGCATTATACAATGGCCACTATAGACAGGTTCCACTGTACATCAAATGTTAGGACCAGGGGAGGCTGGTTGCTTTAGACAGGTGGCTGCATTATACAGTGACCACTATAGACAGGTTCCACTGTACATCAAATGTTTGGGCCAGTGAGGCTGGCTGCTTTAGACAGGTGGCTGCATTATACAGTGACCACTATAGACAGGTTCCACTGTACATCAAATGTTTGGGCCAGTGAGGCTGGCTGCTTTAGACAGGTGGCTGCATTATACAATGACCACTATAGACAGGTTCCACTGTACATCGAATGTTTGGGCCAGGGGAGGCTGGCTGCTTTAGACAGGTGGCTGCATTATACAGTGACCACTATAGACAGGTTCCACTGTACATCAAATGTTTGGGCCAGCGAGGCTGGCTGCTTTAGACAGGTGGCTGCATTATACAATGACCACTATAAACAGGTTCCACTGTACATCAAATGTTTGGGCCAGGGGAGGCTGGCTGCTGTAGACAAGTGGCTGCATATCCAGACCCTCCCATGCATACTCACAGCATGCCTTCACCAAGACGCCTTGTCTCTGAACCCATACCTTCCAAATCTGAACCCATCCATTCCTGGAAGGCCGCATTCTCTTCATTCATAGCATTCTGGCAGTAGTGATGTATGCCAATATGATGCACTGTGATGGACTCTGTGATGATCATTAATTACTTACCAGATTAGCGCCTACACATTCTCTTTTGGTCCACACCTGTGTGTCTAGCCAGCTGCACGTGTTAGACATGAGTCACTTGTGTTAGATGGCAAGATTTCTTGGTATTTAATTGTACTTCGTCCAACTTGTCTAGTATGTTGTATGTACATTACATACATACCTGTATACATTATACACATATACATGCATTAGTCTGTTACTATAGATGTGGTCATGTAATACATGGTGCAGGTGCAATTCCATTCTTAAATCTCCATGAGACTGTGCAGTTACAGTATGTTGCATATTGTGGGATTTCCTTGTAAGGGGCGCCCTGAATTTGGGACACCTCTCTATCAAGGTAGTGCCTACTGTCCCAGCTATGTGGAGATGTGTACTAAGCTAACTCTAAGATAAGGACAGCTCTCTGAGGGCAGTTTCCATTGTCCTAGCTACATGGAGATGTGTACAAGCTATCTCTAAAACAGAGACACCTCTCTAATGAGGACTATGTGCCTATTGTCCCAGCTACACAGAATTGTGTATGAAACTACCTCTGAAATAGGACACCTCTGTGATTGGGACACTTGAGCAGTTGGGCTTGTCCCAAACTGTCCCAAAGATGTTTGCGATGGAGATGACATGACCTTGTATTTGGGAATGGTATTTCAATGGAATGTGTTTACTCACAATGCACGCACGTTCCTTTAGTTATGCAATTTCTGTCCTGATTGTGCAATGCACTAATCAGTAACTTGTCACCCAATGCCATTGCAATATGTATTTCTGTGCCATACATGCGACGAATGCTGCGTAATTGATTGTATGGTGTGTTGTGTGGGTCGTAGAATGTGTGTGTGTGTGTGTGTGTGTGTGTGCGTGCGTGTGTGTGTGTGTGTGTGTGTGTGTGTGTGTGTGTGTGTGTGTGTGTGTGTGTGTGTGTGTGTGTGTGTGTGTGCGTGTAACACATAACATGATTGTACAAATGCATGGGACAAACTGTGCACTGTATGCTGTGCTTTTCTGTGGGAGAGTTGTTGGTATGGAGAAGCATGTGATTGGCTGTGTAGCATGTTGACATTTTTGAGTGGTGCATTTTGTATTTTGTTGATTGGAACAAGAAACAGTGATTCTACAGTACAGAAATTTAAGAATGGCTCCCAAGGATGGAGTAGGGGTTGGTACTGTATGCATGCATGTGTTATTCTGTGAGATAGTTATGTGAGTGTGGGAGGAGGGGGAGGGGAGGAGAGTATGTGGCACCGTTTGGCTGCGTTTCAGTGTGTTGTGTCTTGCAGTGTTCTCTGTTGTGTCCAAGGATACATGGAGATATGGCCCATTGCTGCTTATCTGTTGATACAGACCCTTTGTACCTGCATGTGTGTGCTCAGTATGTACTTTGTTGCAATCCACAATATCTGTAAGTCTGCCAACGTAGCTACATAAGCATTTGTACAGGAACAGCGTTCATCCTGTTTGAGAGTCTTTGACCAATTCACAGCCCAAGTGTGAATTTAACACATTAGACTTTGATGTGTATCTCATCATTATGAATACTTTGTGATGCTCTACACACGTACACACGTACATACATACATACGTACATGTGTACATATTATGTGGCAGATTTATATTGATGCACTTAATAGGAAGGGTACATAAAAGGAGATCAAGTACTGTTGAAAGGCACATGAGGTCTATTAATGGCACTGTGGCCTTTGAAGGAGGCTGGTGGAGAGAGAGCACCGCTTGTACTGTTTCAAAGCTTAGAATCATGCAAGCACTGCATATTGCTAAATCTGGTCACCCTTATCCGTGATAATCATGCATTTGTAACAAGATAATAGGTTAAGGATTCAATTATCACCCTTATTAATCATTGGATAGTGATTCAATTGAAAGCAGTCAATGTCATATTCACCTCACATTATTGAATTTTTGGGGCGCCGAAGAAGATATAATTATTGGTTTCACTCTTAGGTATTCGTATGGCTTCATGTTTGTAATGGACTATGTATGTATATTTTGGGCAATTCAAAATGGCGCGGCGCTTGAGGTCTGCGCTTTACAAAGCTCGCAATCATCTATGTTCGCATTTCGCCATCTATCTATTAAACGAAATTCGGACATAGGTATGTGAGTACACGTTAATAGTAGTAAGAAGCCTATTGAAATACTGTCCTGTGAGATGTAGCTCCAAATATCATGAAGACCGAGCGACGGGCATTTTAAATTGGTGGTGCTCTGAGACGAGTCGCTATTGACTTACTAGATTTTGACTTCCTCTCTTGCCTAGTACTTTAGTTTCTTGAAGGGGGATTTGAATCATTTGTTCATTATAATATACCAACGCAAAGAAGTTCCTTGGATGAATTGGCTTGAGTTTCAACCGAAAAGCCTGATATATTGTGAATGATGAAAACTACCCTTGTGGAGTTCATTTAAACAGTGGAACAGTGCGGCGCACTTCGGAAAATTATGGCACCAAAGTGTGCGAAGGTTAGTACTCATAGAGGAATCGAAGTTACACTATGGGCAGGCAACATGCGCTGTAATGTCCCTCCATTTACAATAGACACTACTAGCTAGCGTTCTGTGTCTACCCTCCCCACCCTCTCTGTGTGTGTGTGTGTGTGTGTGTGTGTGTGTGTGTGTGTGTGTGTGTGTGTGTGTGTGTGTGCATGCACTATTGTGTGCATGCATGTGTGTGTGTGTGTGCATGTGTGTGTGTTTGTTCATGTGTGCAATGATGTGTGTGTGTGTGTGTGTGTGTGTGTGTGTGTGTGTGTGTGTGTGCACGCGCTATGTGTGTGCACGTGTGTGTGCACGCGCGCGTGTGTGTACATGTGTGTGTCTGTACGTGTGTGTGTGTGTGTGTGTGTGTGTGTGTGTGTGTGTGTGTGTGTGTGTGTGTGTGTGTGTGTGTGTGTGTGTGTCTGTACGTGTGTGTGTGTGTATGTGTGTGTCAGTACGTGTGTGTGTGTGTGTGTGTGTGTGTTTGTGTGTGTGTGTGTGTGTGTGTGTGTGTGTGTGTAGTGTTGTGTGTGCCTCTATTGCTTAGCCTATTCTTCCTTTAGACCTTTTCTTAGACTTCTGTTTCTTGCTTCCTGGGGTCACCTTACTAATGCTGAGGTGATGCTAAATGGCATGATCAATTAGTTTCCTTAAAATAACAATTTGGCAAGTAGTTCGAGTTCAGGGGTGCCCTGGAACCCCACAAGTTTTTTAACTTGAAATACTTGTTTAATTCTTTAGATAAAATTTTGAGTGATTGTGATGGGTTTGTCATGCCATGAAGCTACTATGAATTTGTTTCATTTGCAATACACAGAGTATAGGGAGTTTGAGAGAGTAGAGGGAGGAGGAGAGAGAGGGAGGGAGAGGGAGAAAGGAGAGAGATAGGGAGAGGAGAGGGAGGGAGAGGGAGGGAGAGGGACTTGAGAGGGAAGGGCTCGAGGGATAGGAGAAGAGAGAGGGAGAGGGAGTTGAGAGTTATAAGGAAGGAAGAGGGAGATGGAGAGACAGAGCGGAGGAAGGAGGAGAGAGGACTTGAGAGGGAGAGAAAGGGGAAGGATAGGAGGAGAGAGAGAGAGAGGGAAGGGAGAGGGAGAGATATGTAGTAGTATGAGAGAGAGAGAGGGAAAGAGAGTTGAGAGAGAAGGGAGAAGGAGAGATAGTAGGAAGGGAGCTAGAGAGAGAGAGGGAGAGGGAGTTGAAAGGGATTTGGGAAGTGTGGGGTAAGGGTAGATTGGCTTTCAACATTCCCAAAATCATGCCTATGTGGGTGTGTGGGTGTGTCTGTGTGTGCATCTGTCCATGTATATGTGCACATGTGTACGTATCCTATTCATTCCCTCTCTTCCTGTTGCTGAATGTACATATGTCCCAAATTAACCCTTTAGGAATGCCCGTCATCCAGCTGCCCGCACAACAAGCCTAGGTCATGTGCCCTGTTTAGTAATGTCCTACAACACACACGTACACCTGCCACTACAGTACGTGTTTAGTTCCCTCTTCCTGTGGTTGTGTATGGCTTCATCAGGCCAACTGGCTCACACCCTGTGACACATGATCCACTGCTCCTTGCTGTGTTTAGGCTATTTGGGACTCAATTAGCAGCTTTCTGCATGTTTCAATTCCTTTAGTAGTAGACTCTCCCCCCTTATCGCTGAGCCTTCCAGTCTTATGTGTACACATGTGTACTGTATACACACAAATATGTACTGTACATCTGTATACTGTGTATGCATACATGTACAGGTATATGTACTATGTACATACAGTACAGATACACACACACACACAAAACATAGACACATACATACAGTACAGACACACATGCACACACAAAACATAGACACATACATACAGTACAGACACACACACACACACAAAACATAGACACATACATACAGTACAGACACACATGCACACACAAAACATAGACACATATGTACAGGCACACAAGCACACACACAAAACATAGACACATACGTACGTACAGACACACACGCACACACACTCACACAAACACACACACACACACACACACACACACACACACACACACACACACACACACACACACACACACACACACACACACACACACACACACACACACACACACACACACACACACACACACACACACACACACACACATTAATCTGTCCACATGTTGAACTGTGTTGGTGATGTATATGCGCACTTTGTACTGTAGTTCATGACCTAGTATGTCATGTTGTTCATTAACTTCAAATGCAATTCTTTTAAATTTGATGACATCACTTCCAGGTAACATCACATGTGATGTAAGAGATGGTTCTTTATTAGTTTCCATTAGCTTCAGCTCTTTCTGATTTTTACCCTCTGCTGTAACATTTGACATGGTTAGTATTGATTACCTCAGTGTTCATCAGTATCAAACTTGAAATGCCTGCTACCCGTGGTATCCATGGTAACAGAAGATATGGTAATTGTCCTGCGCTCAAGTGTGGTGTGTGTGTTATGTTCAAATTCTGGTAGCTTGTTTGTATGTGGTTGCCCTATTGCTGTCTGTGGTTGCCCTATTGCTGTCTGTGGTTGCCCTATTGCTGTCTGTGATTGCCCTATTGCTGTCTGTGGTTGCCCAATTGCTGTCTGTGATTGCCCAATTGCTGTTTGTGGTTGCCCAATTGCTGTTTGTGGTTGCCCAATTGCTGTTTGTGGTTGCCCAATTGCTGTTTGTGGTTGCCCAATGGCTGTGTGCGTGTGTGTGGTTGCACCATCATACTCCATAGTCTGTGGCATCCTTGACTACTTCATTGGCTGATGCAGTTATTGTGCGATCTGTTTTCCATTTGTATGCACAGCAAAATTGCTCAATTGGTATGCAAGGCAGGAAGTGTGTCAATTGGGAGAGAGACCAGCTGGAGGAAGCTTGTTGCCAGTTGTAGGGTTTCCAGAGGTAGGTCTGCCGTCTCAGCTATATAGCACCTTTGATAGGTTTCCTCAGTCTCTTTAAGCCGCAAAGCATTCTTCTGTGCCACAAGCAACCATAGTCTCAGGTGACAGACAGTGTAATGGGTACAGAGCCCTTCTTGCTCCATCCAGAAACCTCCTTGAGGCTGATAGTGTAGAGACTTAGAGCTCCCTCTTCCAGTGCACACACAGACAGGTTGCTTTATGTGTTATGACTGTCTGAGGTGTGTATCCAATGGTTGTGAGACATATATGCTCACGCACTGACTTGTTAAGAAGTTTGCAGACTCATCACATTAGCATGAGAAGTGTACATTGCATGCCACCATGGTTGTGACACGTTTGCATGCACCCCACACTGTACACCCACTGTTGTCACATGTTAGTGTGTGGAGACTTACGTACATGTGATGTGAGTGGGCGGAAAGGGTAACAGCTGTGTTATGTGGTGATGTGCCTGCCAAGGGTCACTCACAATCCAGCCCAGGTTAGGTCAAAAACAGATCCCCCATTGATATCAGCCCAGGGCTGAAGGGGTCACTTTTAATAATAACAACAACAACAACAACAACAAAGAACAGATCTTTGATAGTAGAGTTGTGTTGTGATGCAATACTTGCCAAGTGGCAAGCATCAGCAAGCGATGTGTGGCCAATGATCGCGTTTTGCTGTAATGTGTCTGCAGTGCACAAGCAGTCGCTTCAGTTGCGCAAGCTTGGTGTGCTCGATTGTGTCCATTGTCTCACACTTACGCGTTGTCCTTTGTGCACTTTCCCTGTTAACAATACCTGAATGTCAACAGACTGGCATTCGCTCGAGAGCTTGTGCAGATGTGGCAGACTGTGAAGATGAAGCTGCACAGGACACCGAGAGACTGAGCACCTGAACGCCGCACAGTGCACCAGCGCCCGCCCTGAGCGAGGAAAGCGAACACCTGCTAAGATCAAGGCCGATTGTTGGGCTGCCAGGTGTACGTATGCAGATTGTCCTGAACATGGCTTCCATCATCCAGCGCTCACTGAAGAAATTCGACCCACAAGACTATCAGCTTGCCAAGTCTGAGTGTATGTTGGAACTGTGTGGCATGTGTTAGCGCATTGCATATGCCTAGTTACCGCTCGGTATGGCTCCTAATAGTGTTAAAGTTGTTTTGTAGTGTTATTCAGATTCATCATTTCATGTCCTTTGTTGATGGAGAGTGTATTTACTGTGCACAGATGTACACAGTGAAGCCAATTGTGTAAAGATGTGTGTGTGTGTGTGTGTGTGTGTGTGTGTGTGTGTGTGTGTGTGTGTGTGTGTGTGTGTGTGTGTGTGTGTGTGTGTGTGTGTGTGTGTGTGTACACAAGTAGGTGCAATGTTATCCCTTGAAGGGCACAGAACCATTCTTGGTGCCTTAATAGCTCTCCTTCTGACTGTGAACATGGCACTGTACCCTCCTTGAGTGATACCACTAGTCATGTGGTGTGTGTAGTATCGCTTACATTGCACACTGTGCCACTATCTGCCCTTTTCACAAGAAGGTGGCACCCTTTCCTGCAGCCAATTTACTACTTAATCCTTACAGGGACTTATGGTCCAGTCCACCCTTCTTGAAACATTCTCTCACATGATCATCACTTCATAGGTGTGAGGCAGAGTACAGACTGCACACACAGGCAGGTTGCTTCATGTGTTATGACTGTCTGAGGTGTGTATCCAATGGTTATGACAGATATGCTCACACACTGACTTGTTAAGAAGCTTTCAGACTCATCACATTAGCATGAGAAGTGTACATTGTGTGCCTCCATGGTTGTGACACGTTTGCATGCACCCACACTGTACACCCACTGTTGTCACATGTTAGTGTGTGGAGACTTACGTACATGTGATGTGAGTGGGCGGAAAGGGTAACAGCTGTGTTATGTGGTGATGTGCCTGCCAAGGGTCACTCACATCCAGCCCAGGTTAGGTTACATAACAGATCTTTGTTAGTGGAGTGGTGTTGTGATGTATTCATTGCCATTAACTCAGTATGGCTCCTAATACTGTTAAGCTGTATTGTAGTGTTAATCACATTCATTATTTGTTGCCTTTTGTTGATGGAAACAGCACATTCTGCCCACACAGATGTACACAGTGACACCAGTTGTGGTAAGATGTGTGGGTGTAGTTTGGACATCTGTGTGTGTGTGTGTGTGTGTGTGTGTGTGTGTGTGTGTGTGCGTGCGTGTGTGCACGTGTGTCGTGTGTGTGTGTGTGTGTGTGTGTGTGTGTGTGTGTGTGTGTGTGTGTGTGTGTGTGTGTGTGTGTGTGTGTGTGTGTGTGTGTATGTGTGTGTGTATGTGTGTGTGTGTGTGTGTTTCCACCTGTCCTCATAACCATTATGTGATGGTGTGTCTAGTGGTAAAGCTGTTTCTGTCCGGGTTCTTGTCTGTTGTGCTTACATACAATACACCCACTGTTCATCGACTTATTACCATTTCACTTGGATGCATCACACAACGCAATTGGACCTATGCAGACAATGCGGTGTGAAGGCAAAACAGCAAATATGCTACTCAGCTATTCAATCAGTGTGCCACAGGCAAGCAATTGGCAAATGAATAAATCTTCACTAGGATCTCTTCCATATTGAAAGTTATGCAACGAATGCATGAATGCACTGTACCTTCCCATCTTTCCTTTCGATGGCCTGGTAGTCTGGGGTTGAGTAGAGTCTCCCTGACATGTCCTCTCCTTCACCTTTGTTCCTTTCAAACCACTGTTTGCTAATCACATCAGTGCCCCAGACCTTGCCTCTAATTGCCCTTCTTCCTACACTCACTTGTGGCTAGCCCACTTCTTTGCAGGTGTTAAATTATGTGGTCAGCTGGTTGGTCAGTTTGTTTACACAGCTGAAAGCCTAGGTAGATTGTTTGGAGGAAGCTGATCAAAGGATGGCTTGTTTAGGGGTTGGAAACCTGTCTTTGGTGTTGCTATGGTGATGTAATTGGCTGCTAAGAGAAAAATGGCTTCTAGTCACCACGTTTGCTGCCCTATGCATTCATTATAATAACAGTGGGCAGTGGATTGATGAGTTCATTCAGATATGAGGTTGTTGGGTTGGCATGGATACAGCTAACTTGCAAATAAGACATTACAAGACTCTGTTTTGCCAGTTTAAATCATCAAATTGCACTCAGCTTTGTTGTTAGTTGTTGTTAGTTACAGCCCAAACCTTGAACCGAATGAGGGCTATGGCAACAGTGCATGCACACACAGCAAGCCATACACACCATATAAGGCATGTTGTTGTAGCCCTACACCTCATGAGCAGTGTATCATTAGGTTAAAGTTATATTGTGATGCTAGCTGGCCTTGTTCCTATCTGCTTACATGCACAGCTAGCTGTATATATGTGTAGCTAGGCTCTACACAGATGTTGTGTGTGTGTTCACAAGTGAGATTACCATCTGGTGGACGGCATGTTATTGGAGAGGGGCAAATGTCTCCTATTAATTTGTTTAAGAAGAGCGCACTGTTTGCATACAAGCGCGTGAGGAGTGACTAGTGAACGGTTGGGTGTGGGAAAGGGTGTCACCTTCCTGTGCCAAATGCAGTAGCTGAATGCAGGCAGTGAACCTTGCAATACAGTGCGTAGTGCATACAACTGTTATATTTTCCCTTTCCGCCCACTCACATCACAAGTACATAAGTCTCCACACACTAACATATGACAACAGTGGGTGTACAGTGTGGGGTGCATGTGCAAACGTGTCATAACCATGGAGGCATGCAATGTACACTTCTCTTGCTAATGTGATGAGTCTGCAAACTTCTTAACAAGTCAGTGTGCGAGCATATCTGTCATAACCATTGGATACACACCTCAGACAGTCACAACACATGAAGCAATCTGCCTGTGTGTGCAGTCTGTACTCTGCCTCACACCTATGAAGCGATGATCATGTGAGAGAATATTTCAAGAAGGGTGCACTGGACCATTAGTCCTTAAGTGCACATGAAGCAACCTGCCTGTGTGTGCACTCTATACACTGTCTGGCACCTACAGAGGTGTGTAGGGTTCTCCTGAGAAATGTTTTAAGAAGGATTCACTGGGCCATTGGTCATGTGAGGAGTGGCTAGTTGATGGTTGCGTGTGGGAGAGTCTGAGGATGTCATCTTCTTTTGCAAAATGCAGTAGCTGAATATGGAGAGAGTCTTGTGACTCAGTGCGTAAAGTACATACAGTAAATGCTATGCACACGCTACACGACTAGTGGTACCACGTCAAGGAGGGCACATTGGCTCCTGAACCTTTCAGATACGTACATGAGACCTAGAGAGTACACCTTATCTACTGTATTGTTATGGGTGCATGCATGTGACAACACGCACACACACACACACACACACACACACACACACACACACACACACACACACACACACACACACACACAGCTAAGCTACACTGTGTGGGCAGAATGCACTGTTTCCATCAACAAAGGGCAACAAATAATGAATGTGATTAACACTACAATAAGGCTTAACACTATTAGGAGCCATACTGAGTTAATGGCAATGAATACATCACAACACCACTCCACTAACAAAGATCTGTTATGTAATCCAACCTGAGCTGGATGGTGAGTGACCCTTGGCAGGCACATCACCACATAACACAGCTGTTACCCTTTCCGCCCACTCACATCACATGTACGTAAGTCTCCACACACTAACATGTGACAACAGTGGATGTACAGTGTGGGGTGCATGCAAACGTGTCATAACCATGGAGGCATGCAATGTACACTTCTCACACTAATGTGATGAGTCTGCAAACTTCTTAACAAGTCAGTGTGTGAGCATATGTGTCGTAACCATTGGATACACACCTCAGACAGTCATAACACATGAAGCAATCTGCCTATGTGTGCACTATGTACTCTGTCTCACACCTATGAAGTGTTCACCTGAGAAAAGCTTTTAGGAAGGAAGTACTGGACCACAAGTTGTGTAAGGATTGCGTAGTGAATGGTTGTGTGTGGGAGAGTCTGAGGACTCCACCCTCCACTCCACTCCACAAAGTGCAGTGACAGCCTTTGACTCAGTGTGTAATGCGTGCAACTGCCATTCCAGTTACCAAGTTCACAGAGTTTGAGAAATGTTTTGGCAACTCCCATCTATGTAAGTACGTACATAACTGCGTTCATCAGTGAATGGGTTGCTATGGGCCTTTCATTGACCACACAATTGCTGTGTTCAGAACATCTGAAGCTGCATGAACTATGACTGGTGTGTCAACAAATCTAACCGTGACAGACTTTCCTGCACCTAACCCTCCGGCCTATTCAACGAATTGTATTCCAAGTGCTGTGTTACTAAGACTAGGCGAATTGTACAGTGTGCATGTACAAGGAGTTTGTCTTGTACATCATTTTGTGTTGGACTTGCAGGCATGCTCAAGACTGTTCTTTACATCTCTTTAGTGTGTGTTAGGTGCACCAAAGATCGCGATCTTTGGGTGCACGCACGGCTGCCTATGGTTTGGTCTGTAGTCAAGTATTCGTTCGCTGTACTGAATGTTTAATGCGTAAAGTACAATAGCTGAAATGCAAGACACCTGTCTAATGAGGACAGTGCCTACTGTCCAGCTACATAGAGATGTGTACAAAACTACCTCTGAAATAAGGACACCTCTCTAATGAGGACAGTGCCTACTGTCCCAGCTACGTAGAGATGTGTACAAAACTACCTCTGAAATAAGGACGGCTCTCTAATGAAGACAGTGCCTACTGTCCTAGCTACATAGAGACGTGTACAAAACTACCTCTTAAAATAAGGACACCTCTCTAATGAGGACACTTAGACCCTTCTCATAAGTCCTGAAGGTGTTCAGAATAGAGGCGTCAAGTAGCAAGAGAATTCTATTACCGTCTGTCTGGGTTTTCACAGATATGGGTGAGAATGTGGGTTCAAGATTTCAAGGCAACTTGCAAAGATGTGTCCATTAGTTACCTAGTTTGTGGGTTAGGGGTGTGCATGGGTTCAAATTAGTGCTCATTTGAGTATTTCCAGACAACAGTGGAATATTTTCCAACAATTTGCAGTGACACCTCTCTATATATTGTAGACATTTGTGACAGATTGGTACTAGTCCAGTTGTTCTGATTAGAGAGGTGTCCTTATTTCAGAGGTAGTTTGTGAACCATCTCTTTGTAGCTGT
The DNA here is from genome assembly GCA_964019415.1 of Ianthella basta. NCBI lineage: Eukaryota > Metazoa > Porifera > Demospongiae > Verongiida > Ianthellidae > Ianthella > Ianthella basta. The sequence continues at coordinate 4,920,036 of OZ025885.1, read as the reverse complement.
GACAGTAGGCTCTGTCCTCACTAAAGAGGTGTCCTTATTTCAAAGGTACTTTGTACACATCTCTATGTACTGTAGATGGGACAGTAGGCACTGTCCTCATTAGAGAGGTGTCCTTATTTCACAGGTAATTTGTACACATCTCTATGTAGCTAGGACAGTAGGCACTGTCCTCATTAGAGAGATGTCCTTATTTCAGAGGTAGTTTGTACACATCTCTATGTAGCTAGGACAGTAGGCACTGTCCTCATTAGAGAGGTGTCCTTATTTCAGAGGTAGTTTGTACACATCTCTATGTAGCTGGAATAGGCACTGTTCTCATTAGAGAGGTGTCCTTATTTCAGAGGTAGTTTGTACACATCTCTATGTAGCTAGGACAGTAGGCACTGTCCTCATTAGAGAGGTGTCCTTATTTCAGAGGTAGTTTTGTGAACCATCTCTTTGTAGCTGTGACAGTAGGCTCTGTCCTCACTGAAGAGGTGTCCTCATTTCAAAGGTAGTTTTGTACACGTTTCTATGTAGCTGGAATAGGCACTGTCCTCATTAGAGAGGTGTCCTTATTTCAGTAGAAGTAGTTTTGTACACATCTCTATGTAGCTAGGACAGTAGGCACTGTTCTCATTAGAGAGGTGTCCTCATTTCAGTAGAAGTAGTTTTGTACACATCTCTATGTAGCTGGGACAGTAGGCACTGTCTTCATTAGAGAGGTGTCCTAATTTCAGAGGTAGTTTGTACACATCTCTATGTAGCTAAGACAGTAGGCACTGTCCTCATTAGAGAGGTGTCCTTATTTCAGAGGTAGTTTGTACACATCTCTATGTAGCTAGGACAGTAGGCACTGTCCTCATTAGAGAGGTGTCCTTATTTCAGAGGTAGTTTGTACACATTTCTATGTAGCTGGGACAGTAGGCACTGTCCTCATTAGAGAGGTGTCCTTATTTCAGAGGTAGTTTGTACACATCTCTATGTAGCTGGGACAGTAGGCACTGTCCTCATTAGAGAGGTGTCCTTATTTCAGAGGTAGTTTGTACACATCTCTATGTAGCTGGGACAGTAGGCACTGTCCTCATTAGAGAGGTGTCCTTATTTCAGGGGTAGTTTGTACACATCTCTATGTAGCTACGTAGGACAGTAGGCACTGTCCTCATTAGAGAGGTGTCCTTATTTCAGAGGTAGTTTGTACACATCTCTATGTAGCTGGGACAGTAGGCACTGTCCTCATTAGAGAGGTGTCCTTATTTCAGAGGTAGTTTGTACACATCTCTATGTAGCTGGGACAGTAGGCACTGTCCTCATTAGAGAGGTGTCCTTATTTCAGAGGTAGTTTGTACACATCTCTATGTAGCTAGGACAGTAGGCACTGTCCTCATTAGAGAGGTGTCCTTATTTCAGAGGTAGTTTGTACACATCTCTATGTAGCTAGGACAGTAGGCACTCATTAGAGAGGTGTCCTTATTTTAGAGGTAGTTTAGTACACATTTCTATGTAGCTGGAATAGGCACTGTCCTCATTAGAGAGGTGTCCTTATTTCAGAGGTAGTTTGTACACATCTCTATGTAGCTGGGCCACTAGACACTGTCTTCATTAGAGAGGTGTGATCATTTCAGGGAGTCTTATAGGGAGTCTTATAGGGAGACTCCGCTGCTGTTGCCATCGTAGTACATGCATAGCTGCAGCTTATTTGAATGCCCACAGTCTCTGATATATACGTATATCACTTGTGGCTCAAAACTATTAATTATTTGTGCTTGTCCGTTGTATACTCCTCGGCATTGCTCGGTGGGCCATAATTGTATTGTCCCGATCAATACCAAGCTCAAATCATTTTTTTAGGATTGCTATTAGGTGTAAAGTGTGCCGGCAATGACACTGTGTATTTGTACATGTTGTGTTGCGTTGTTTTGTACATGTTGTGTTGTGTTGCTTTGTACATGTTGTGTTGTGTTGTACATGTTGTGTTGTGTTGTACACGTTGTGTTGTGTTGTTTTGTACATGTTGTGTTGTGTTGTACATGTTGTGTTGTGTTGTACATGTTGTGTTGTGTTGTTTTGTACATGTTGTGTTGTGTTGCTTTGTACATGTTGTGTTGTGTTGTACATGTTGTGTTGTGTTGTTTTGTACATGTTGTGTTGTGTTGTACATGTTGTGTTGTGTTGTACATGTTGTGTTGTGTTGTTTTGTACATGTTGTGTTGTTTTGTACATGTTGTGTTGTGTTGTTTTGTACATGTTGTGATGTGTTGTACATGTTGTGTTGTGTTGTGTTGTTTTGTACATGTTGTGTTGTGTTGTACATGTTGTGTTGTGTTGTTTTGTACATGTTGTGTTGTGTTGTACATGTTGTGTTGTGTTGTTGTATTGTATTAACATGTCAGGCACATCAGCACAGCTCATGTTGTGTATACATCTCTATCATTGTGTGTTCACACTGTATGTACGTATGTGTACACAATTTTGTAGCACATTCTTTATTTTTGCAAATTTCAAGAATCAGTGGACCTTTGCATAAATAGAATTTTCTTACTGTTACTATTCGATCAGGGAGATACTCAAGTTTATTTGTGCTTTTCAAAAAAGAACAAAAATCCCCAGGCAAGGGGCACCACAGATGTATGGTTCATAAATTTGCACACACATGCTCTGTATCGAATTACTGATGCACATCGGGTCTCATAATAGCATGACTGCATGAACTTGCATGTTATATAGTGAGCTTCAACGGAGCACCAGGACACAATTGTAAGATATTTTGACTATGAATTGAGATCATGGAAGTTATTAGGCATGCTGAGTTTATGATAACTTGATTCTTCTTTGACGATTGAGCACACCAGGAAACTTTTGACAATTCAGTGCAATGTTTCACCCATCACAGGCTTTGTCAGACATACAAAACTGCATGAGAATAAAAGAAAAGGTGACAAGCACAATGAGCAATGATTGGTCAGTTTTTGTTTAACTATGTTCTGACCAATCAGATGGATAAAAATGTTTAATCCTCTACAGGCCTAATTAGGGAGTTCCGCACTGTACTCAGGGGGAACCCCAAGTCCATGTTGTAAGTCCTTCTCTTCCTAATATGTACACTCTTCTTGATTCTTTTCTCTCTCCATCTACTGTCCCTGTCCACTATTGTCGCCGCATCCCAGTCCATACAGTGGCTTGTATTCCTTACATCTCCTGTGCTTACTGCTCTTCTGTGCTCGGTGATCTTTGTCTCCAGTGGCCTCCCTGTCTCTCCGATGTAGAACCCCCTAATTAGGCCTGAAGAGGATTAAACATTTCCATCCCTCTGATTGGTCAGAACATAGGTAGTTAAACAAAAACTGACCAATCATTGCTCATTGTGCTTGTCGCCTTTTCTTTTATTGTCAGTTTTGTATTTTTGACGAAGCCTGTGATGAGAGAAACGTTGCATTGAATTGTCAAGTGCTTCCTGGTGTGCTTGATTGTCCAAAGAAGAATCAAGTTATTCTGAAATAAAGTGTTTGACAGTTACAAAATGATTTTAAACTGACAAAGACCTTTGTAGTTAATAGTCTTGCAATTGTTTCCTGTTGATAAGGATTTGAAAGCTGGCTATCAGCCAAGTTCATACTGTTGCCATAGCATGAGCCTCCACCACATGATTTACTCCTTCATTGAACAACAAAACAGAAGTGCTATGTCCTGTTTGTATTAGTGTTTAATATCATGAAGGGACAGGGTTTGTGTGTGCTGATTCTTTATTGCGCTGTATTGCTGTGAGTGTTCAAATCCACTCATCTTGTTCAATTGGTTGTTCCTTTAATTACTATGGCATACATACATTAGAATGTAAGCAGCCTCTCTGTGCCCGACTAATTCGAAGAGTGTGCATGTGAGCACAGGGAATGAGGCAAAGGTGCTTTGTGAAGAATGAGCACTTTGTAGTACTGCCGATGAAGATTTAATCTCCTCTATTTAGATATTGTTAAGCAGAATGATAAGAGAGTGGCATGCATGACATGAGCATCAGCATCATGAACATGAGCACTAGTCAATTACTTGCCTCACTGAACAGCAACTCTCTAATACTGTTGCAAGTGGTGTCCATTTTGCAATAGAAACGTTCTCTCTTTTGAAGCTCTGTGCCCAACTAATTCGAAGAGTGTGCATGTGAGCACAAGGAATGAGGCAAAGGTGCTTTGTGAAGAATGAGCACTTTGTAGAACTGCCGATAAAGATTTAATCTCGTCTATTTAGATATTGTTAAGCAGAATGATAAGAGAATGGCATGCATGACATGAGCATCAGCATCATGAACATGAGCACTAGTCAATTACTTGCCTCACTGAACAGCAACTCTCTAATACTGTTGCAAGTGGTGTCCATTTTGCAATAGAAACTTTCTCTCTTTAGAAGCTACTTTTGTGTTAAGTGCACAGTTTCTTGTTTCCCGTGTTCATAGATGAAACGCTTAACATTCACCATACAGTATATAAGGGTATATGTAGTCTGTGTATCCTCTGCATGTACGTACCATATTGGATGTGTGTGGTTCAGTGGGCAGTGGTGTATGGGATGTGTGAGTTTGTACGTGTCATATTGGATATGTGAGTTTGTACGTGTCATATTGGATGTGTGTGGTACAGTGGGCAGTGGCGTATGGGATGTGTGAGTTTGTACGTGTCATATTGGATGTGTGAGTTTGTACGTGTCATATTGGATGTGTGTGGTACAGTGGGCAGTGGCGTATGGGATGTGTGAGTTTGCACGTGTCACAGTAGCCTAATAGCTTGCTGGAGGATCACGTTTCAGTGGATCCACTGTGCTTCATCCATCGTGTGTGCGTACGTACATACGTACGTACACATATACAGGTGTACTGTGCATGTACGTGGGGCGTGTTCACACCTGGTCCTGTAATCGGACCTGGGACTGTTCTGAATGAATCCATTGTTGTCACCTGTAGTGTGTGTGTGTGTGTTAGTAGGCTGGTCTTGTGTGGCTTGGTGAACGTAAACAGGCTCTTATTTAGTGGTATTGTTCTCTTCTGACAATTTCTAATAACGGCCACTTGATCTAGTTGCAGACACCTTTAGTGTAGTGATTTCAATGTATGTATCAGGTTAAGAGTAGCGCTGTTATCACAGCATTCCATTACTTCAACCCACTCTCATCTTGTGAGAAACAGTTAACCTGCAATAGTGCTGTAGGGTGGTAGCATCATGGGATGTACAGTAGTAGCCTCGTATAGCCAGAGTACCTGCCCCCCTCCATTTTTGTATTATGATGTCATATGTCCAGTGATGTCATTATATAAAATGGAGGGCAGAAACGGCCATTTACGCAAGGCTAGGGGTACATGGCATTATCGGCAGCTACGTAGACCTCCCTCCTGCATCACAACCAGCCAGTATAGCTTTTCATATGAGTTTTTTATTGAGCATCACTTTAATTATAGCATGAACTCTACAGGGTGCATTTGCATTTGAGAAGGATCTTGCTTTCATCCTTCCCTCCATCCCCTTGGAAGGATAGCAAGACTTATGCCACTATTGTATCGCTACCCTCTCCCTCTCCCTCATTTTGGAAACTCAGTCATACCTTCTATTGTGATACTGATTTAAGTATGAGTCGTGACCTGTTGAATGCGTGTGGGCATGTCAGTAGATGTGGTATTGTCGGATCCACCTGCCAACGTTTGTGAATAAGATCATTTAATTGTTGCGATGGACAACCTGGTGGCTAAAGTGAGTATGTGTGACTTGCCTGTAGTATTTCCAGGTGGACGCTAGGGTTCAAATGTATACTATAAATGGTCAATGTGTTCACAGAACTTACAGCTGTTGACAACATAGGTGCTACTTACTCCTTTGTTCCTTTATAGAAGCAACACTGCATCTGCACAGAGTTTGTGATGAATGACGCATCGGACAACTTATAATGAATTACCTGCTATTTGATGTGGTCCCAGACTGACGCCTGTGAGTATGTGTTTCAGGCAGGACTGAGCCTCATACGTTACAGGTGAGTGGTGGGAAGGTACATAGGATGGAGACTTGGGGCCAATTTCTTATCGCTGTATCAGGCATTGAGCACTTTGCCCTCATCACTGGCATTGTTCTTATCTTATTCATGATTATTGTGGTTAGTCGCCATATGCGAGGAAGTGGTTGAGGCTCGTGCTGCAACTCTTGAATTGTTTGGGAGCTTTTGTCACCAACTTAGCAAAGATCAAATATTAAGATTGGTAGGATGTTTCAAAAAGGGTCCAGGGACCGGAGTCTTCATCAGCTACTAAACGTTTGTTTTTGAACCTGGTGAAGACATACAGACTATCTCGCTGTTCAATCGCTGTTACATATGCGCCTGTTTTGCTCACAAAAGCTCCCAGGCAGGCTTTGTACAGTATGTATGGTGTTGAGCTGCACTGCAGTTAGTGAGAGTCAGGTATACTACACTATTAGGATACGTTCATGTGACATTAAATAAGGACTGGGCAAATTCTTGAGCAATCACGTAGCAGAGATAAATTGAATGTAAAACATTTCGACCACGGAGGTCTTCATCAGTTATAATACAGATGAAGACCTCCGTGGTTGAAACATTTTACATTCAATTTATCTCTGCTACGTGATGAATTAAGAATTTGCCTAGTCCTATCTGTGCCATAGCAATGAGCCTCTACCAAATTATTGACATTAAATAAACTGTGGTCTGCTGAAATGCGGAGAGAGAGAGAGAGAGAGAGGGAGGAAGGGAGGGAGGGAGGGAGGGAGGGAGGGAGGGAGGTGTTGATCCTCTCCATAAGCAGTGCAATACAGTCTACAGTTGAGCCATGACTGCTCTATTCACTGTCCCCTAGGCAGGTGCCAGTCGACTGTGCATGTTGTGAACCAGCTATCCCTTATACCATGCTGTATTCATCCTCACAGTTTCTCTAGTTGTGCCAGTACATACAAACGTAACATGTAACATATTATGATTCTCCACTACACATGTTTCAAAATCGTCATGCTAGATACAGTGCCTGTAGTCTCTTCGCAGTAGTTAGAATCACTAAGCCGGCTTGGCCACAGCTAGAGCTTCTTTTCTTCTTAGTCGTCACCATTTTGCTCTATGTGTCTTCATGCTTGCAATCATAAATCTCTCTCTCTCTTATGACATGTGTATGGTGCTTACAGTACCACATGCCATTTTGGTTGTTGCTGATGGCGTACAGCACCGTGCTGTTCAGCATTAAAGCTCACAAGTACGCTAATTTTGCGTAATTGAAAATTTTGTTATGCTGTTTGCACGGATGTCCAGTGACTCCATTGAAGTGCAATCTGTAACTTGAAAGGGGAGGAAAACCTCCTTGAACTGCAACAGTGAAGATGTTTGAGCAATCACATGCAGCAGAAGAGTGCTAATTCAGAACATTTTGACCTAGATGGTCCTCGCCCACTCAGCTGTCGAAGACCCTTGAGGTCGTTGAGGTAGAAACATCCTGAACTTGTACTCTTCAGTTGCATGATTTGTTCAAGCGTGTCCTCCCTGTTCATCCATGACGCAACAATGAAGCTCTACAGCTCAGGTTATCTTCAATGCTACTACTAACTTTGTAACTACATAATTAACCTGATTATATGCAGCTTATCTTCTGTACAGTGTGTACGTTTTTGCACATTTTACTATGGGAGTGATGTTATTGCAACATACACTTACTTATCTAATACAGTCTAATTGTTTTATCAGTATTTGCCCATGATTTCATCTACACGAACGTGTATGTCATCGTCACGGTGTTCTCTGTCGCGTGAAGGTGTAAGCGTGTGTACTATACAAGAGTGCTGCTTGCACTGTGTTGCACTTCATTCTCAATACACTTTCCTGTATTGGTGTGATTATTTGCGGAGTGACCACATCCCGTGTTTCTGGTAATTGTGCGTTACGTCCAAGAGAGTGCAAAGAGGGGATAGAACAGCGTTTTAATGGCTTGTTTACACACTGAATAATTAGGGAAACGGGTACTTGATGCTGTAGGTTTCACACAACTCAATGGTGTTTCTTGTGGGTGATAGGTATCACTTCACTAGTGTAAGACTTGAGAACAGTTGTCACCTATTTTGTGTTTCACGTCTGTTGTTGATACACTAGCTCTTGATGTGGGTGATACATGCACTGTTTTCCGATGCATGAATAGTCTGGCTAGCTAGACCGTCCCAATAAGCGCCAGGTGCGCAGAAAGGAAGGGACGGTCTAGCGGGAATAGCGATTAGTTCACACCTTTGGGTTATCTATGTCACACCTCCAATTGTACAGCTCCCACGCCTAACAGCAACAGCTAAGGTCATGAATATCCTTGCCGCGATTCGCGGTACTCGCATCTGATTGGCCGAACAGGTGTTAACTAATCGCTATTGCCGCTACACCGTCCCTTCCTTAACCCGCCCCCCTGGGCGCTTGTTGGGACGGTCACACCAGGCCAGACTAATGCATGAATGAATACACTTTTATTATGCATGGCACTGTGAACATTTGACGGCATGAATTGAGCATGAAGCGTACTCTGTGAACTATTCTTCTAATTACGATATTCTATTTATTTATTATTCTGTTTTTGCATGTAAATATATTATTCTGTTTTGTATACATGTTTGTCTTGCTGGGTGCCCTTACAGTAGCCTCTGGCTACTGGCTTTCCCAGATTAAATAAGATTTCTGATACCTAATGCCTAGCTGTCTTTTGAGTGCCTGTAGGTTGATAAGTGCAGTGTACTTCATGGTTAATTAGGTATGGCATTTGAAGGGTGATGGATTCCAATTATGTTCTGTTTAAAGCTGCAGCTTCCTTCACACCTAGTTGACGCAACTTCCTCTGAACTGTCACCTCATTTGGTGCTGTAGGAGTTCACCTATGCTGTTATTGTGAGCCTGTTACCGTACCAAGTGACGCCCACGTTCAGACGTGTGTCACAAGTTGACCGACATTGATATTGTAGAGGCTCATAGTTGCGTTGATAATACAATGATACGAGATTCTTGAGCAAGACACAACTGATAATGATAAATCAACCAAATGCAGGACGCTTCAACCCGAAGGTCTTTGTCCATCACCAAATTATTATGAAACAATGTAAGAACTGTGTGCTGTAATGTATAGCGGTGTGGGTTCATTATGTGCATATGTATGTAATTGAGAGCTGTGTTCAAGTTGTACCAGGCTGTAACCCTGGCACTATACCCCATGAACATGTCCGGGGCTGCCCATCAATGCAGAACATCGCACCACACACACCATGTGCTAACACAGCATACAATGAACATCCCCACATGGATAGGAAGAGCTCGGTGAGTGATACGTATACATATAATTGCTACCAAGGGACCACCAAAATTGACAACACTGGTGATAACTATGAAGGTATGCATTTATGTGCATTGCCAAGGCTTTGTGGATGTATATTTGATATACATATTGGCTCAAGTGTGATTACTTACATTTAACAGGCATAATAGTTATTCAGTCTCTAGACTGGACAGCTGTCTGTAAGTAATCAAGACATTCCATAGAGATTACCATAATTGGAATCCAGACGGGTTTGAGCGTGATCGTGTGTTGTGAGGTTGTGCGCACATGTACCTGTGCAAACTGTGCCCACCATGTTTGCATTCTATGCATGTTTCAGTGTACAAGGCTATGTTACTGTACAATACAATGTCAGCTCCAATTTGTATACTATTCTAAGTTGGTTCTAGATGGAACCACTGTTCTTGCAGTCCTTTAGTGATTAGGTTTAATCAGAGTGCCTACTGTATGTACTTCAAGCACATAGCAAGGTGGTTGTCACAATTGTCATTAAACTCGTGAACCTCTGACCTTTGACCTTCTTGACCACTGTAAGCAGGGGTCCTAAATTGTTCGGGTTTTATAGTTACGTATGCACTAAAAATGAAGCTAACGTTCACAGGTGAACTGTGAGCCAAATGACATCCATAACAGCAACTATTTTGGCAAAATTTAATATATAGTGTTTGATCTTATTACACTGCACAAGTTATATTACATGGATGTAATTACAATGATGTTCGATGTATACACTTTGATGATGAATGATGTGAAATGTTAGGTAAACAAAATATTTGTCTGTGCGCACTTTGTAAAAATATTTTCTCGTAACACATAGTCGAAATAACAGGGATATAGGTTTTACGGTACTCACTCTGTACTTTTCTGTTTTTTACTACTGTTAGATGACAACGAATCCCTCTCAGCTTCAGCTGCACATGCAAGTATGCTTATAATCAGTTCATCCTCTGCTAAGAACAGTGGCGTTGAATTGTCACGGGTTTTCGCAAACACCGATGCGCCAATCTCGATAAGCAACAAAGCCATGTCAACACTGTTGTGGTATACAGCCGTGTGAAGTGGGGTCCAGCCCTCGTCGTCCGTGTCACTGATGCTCCCTAGTTTCTCCTCCAAGATGTAGAAGCCGAGGTGTGAGTAGTTGCACTCTGCTGCAAAATGGAGTAGGCTCTGACTGTGCAGCACTTGGAATTGCCGCATGAATTTTTCCACTTCTGGGCGGGTTGCTAAGGCGATATGCTTCAAAATGTAATCCTCTTTCAGGACTCCACTTGTCGACACTGCACCGTTTGATGTGTCGCTCGTTGAACCATCACTTGCTGTTGCCATAGCAGCATCATTCTTTTCAGACTGCTGTAACTCTGCTAGCTTGCTCTCCTGTTCCCACATTGTTTCAAGGCTAGTCAGGAAGAACTCTAAATCAGCGTGCATCAACAAGTCTGCCATTTCCACTGTGTTACAGAGGTCGATTGGCCGCTGACCTTTCATATTCTGCATGCTAGTGATGTTCTTCTCCCCCATGTGCTGTAAAATGACATTGGCCATCTCAAGGGAGTCTTCCTGTGCAGCAATGTGCAGAGCTGTGTAGCCTTCTGAGTCAGCCAAGGACATATCACTGCCCTCAGCAGCTAGTAGTGTTAGTATTTCAAGGTTGTCTTCCAGGGCTGCTGTCACACAGAGAGGCTTCCCACTTGGGTCTCTAACTTTCAATACCTTTGTCCCAAACATTTTGATGAATTGCTTCAATTTGGCCACCTCTCCACTTACTACAGCCTGGTGAAGGTCCACTGCGAGGGGAAATCGAACAGTTTTCTTCCTGCTCTTAGTTCTGTACCCTTCAACTGAAGTCTTCCTCTGCTTTTCGATGACACTCGCGGCTTGCACTGTGAGGGTGTCAGCCAGGACATCTGAAGGACGCCTGTGACTGATTGTTGGCTTCAGAAAAGAATCCATTCTAGTTCTCTTAGAACTAACTGATCTTCTACAGTCTTTCTTAGTTGTGTGTGTAACTATAGCCACTGCCACAGTATATATATAGTAGGTTACATCACACGACCTCATGAATATGCATAGTTTAATGATATTCATTGGTTACGGCTTATGAATATTCAGGTCATGCCCACATTCCAGGTACAAGGGTGTGACTGGCAGACCACTGGCTGCAGTCTTAACCCACTTAGGCCCATGACGCTTCCTGTGTGCGTTGCCGAGATGTGGTCTTAGCAGCTCCTTAATTGACTGTAGGCACAATGCCACGCGCATGCAATCATTGCATGAAGTAATGGTTGGGGTGTGTCAAACAAACTAAGCTTTGAAGTGAAATTCTTTGCTACCTTTGATCCCAGTCATACGATAATTAAGGAAGTAGGTAGCAGGTCTTGTAATGTTCAGCTGTTGGTGTGATGCTGTAGGTGCCGTTCTGCCTCTGCTAACTGTTCTAGCATGCAGTGTTTTGATCAGAACAGACTCTTGGGAAGTAGTCTGAAAGGCAGTATGCCAAATCCACTCATGCACTTTGCACGTGTTGTGTACCCTGTTACTATTTGTGTTAAGCGTAGGTGATTGTTGGTGTGTGTGTGTGTGTGTGTGTGTGTGTGTGTGTGTGTGTGTGTGTGTGTGTGTGTGTGTGTGTGTGTGTGTTGTGTGTGTGTGTGTGTTTTGTGTTGTGTGTGTGCGTGTGAGAGAGATGAGAGTGTGTATGTGTGTCTGCATGTGTGTGCTTCATGTGTGTTTTTCTTCGACTCCATTTCCTTGTTTTGTACTTCCTAAGTAATAAGGAAATGTTCTTTCCTCAACGGGTGTATGGGACACTGTTAAGTTCACAATTGAAGTCCCCCCCCCCGCACCCACTGTCTCACCTGCCTGCACCGACACTATGTCTGTGTGATGCCCCCACGCTACGTATGGACCAGCTTGGCAGACATGATAATATTTTAGTGGTCATTGCCTGAAGGCATTCCAGCATACCAGTACGGAGTGACTCGTGTGTTTGATGCTATCACTGGGCACCTGGGAACTCTGTACTTCCAATTTGAAATCTGATCTGACATTGGTTGCGAGCCCTGTCTAAAGGAAGTACACTGATTGTATCTTAGCGAGAACGAGACCATCCATCCATATTGAAGAACTTGTTTTTGCTCCAACTGTGTCCGTAGTTCACTCTAGACGAAGGGGACAAGATGAGTCATATGTAGCTAACAGGTTAAGCAGTCCGTTACTTTGCAATTGACCGTGTTGAAACCGCTCACTGTTGCCCATGTGTCTGAATATGTTGTGGGCGTGGCTTTAGAGTATGTCGTCGCATGTGGTGGACTCCCACGGGTACTGCACACTTGAGTGGTATCACTATTACATACCGAGATATGCTGGCGTTTCAATTTATCCCATAGTTGTACTCTGCAACTGTATTAGATTTTTAAAAATTATGCAGATTTAGCAGATTTTATGTGATTTATATTATGTTTGTATGTGTTCACCCCATTCTTTATTAGATTCTCTTGTTGCTCTAATACAACAAGCATGTGGTATTACAAGATGTACAGAGAATGTAATGTTAGATGTTATACTACGTTCTCTTCATGTTACTTGTGCAAGGAGATGGAATGTGTCTGTTGTACTCCTGTGCAGTGATGTGTGCAGTGTGTGTGGTGTGTGTGGTGTGTGTGGTGTACATGTGCAGTGTGTGTGGTGTACATGTGCAGTGTGTGTGGTGTGTGGTGTGTGTGTGTGTGGTGTATGTACATGTGCAGTGTGTGTGGTGTACTTGTGTGGTGTATGGTGTGTGCAGTGTACTGTATGTGTTTTTGTGCTGTGTGTGTGGTGTACATGTGCAGTGTGTGTGGTGTGTGGTGTGTGTGTGTGTGGTGTATGTACATGTGCAGTGTGTGATGTGTGTGGTGTACTTGTGTGGTGTGTGGTGTGTGCAGTGTACTGTATGACTGTGTTTTTGTGCCGTGTGTGTGGTGTACTGTATGTGTGCTATGTGTGTGTGTGGTGACACTTGCACTGTGTGTGGTGTACATGTGCAGTGTGTGATGTGTGTGGTGTACATGTGTAGTGTGTGATGTGTGTGGTGTACTGTATGTGTGCTACGTATATGTGTGTGTGTGTGTGGTGACACTTGCACTGTGTGTGGTGTACATGTGCAGTGACGTATGTAGTGTGTGTGGTGTGCACGTGCTCAGCTTGCATGTTGAGTTCAGCTACTTGCATAACACGGGTTAGCTGTATTCAGTTGGCTATGAAGCTGCTGTGCATGTTTGTAACAATTTGTTAACTGACTTAGGAGCTGGTGTGTTAATGAAATTAGTATCAGTTGTAATGTACTTACTCCTCTTAATTGACTGTAGTGTGTATCAGAATGTAATGTACGATACTTGGCCAGCTGTGAGTGTGCATCGTTTTAGCGGAAGGGGGAGGGGGGTTGTCTGTCTGGGTAGGGCAAGGCCACTGAGATCGTGATTTCAGGACAGTGCCCATTATCCTATATGTAGCTACTGTACATAGAGATATGTACAAAGCTTATCTCTGAAATAAGAACACCTCTCTGATGAGGACAGTACCTACTGTCCCAGCTACACAGAGATGTGTACAAAACTACCTCTATAATAAGGACACCTCTCTAATGAGGACAGTGCCTACTGTCCCAGCTACATAGAATTGTGTACAAAGCTATCTCTGAAATATGGGCACCTCTCCAATGAGGACAGTGCCTACTGTCCCAGCTACACAGAGATGTGTACTAAACTACCTCTGAAATAAGGGCACCTCTCTAATGAGAACAGTGCCTACTGTCCCAGCTACATAGAGATATGTACAAATCTACCTCTATAATAAGGACACCTCTCTAATGAGGACAGCGCCTACTGTCCCAGCTACACAGAGATGTGTACTAAACTACCTCTGAAATAAGGACATCTCTGTATAGTACAGTGTAATAGCAGAGCTGTAATGTGTGGAGTGGTGTATCTGCTGTTAATGATACCCACGCATGTACTGTTCATAGTATGAATGGTTGACATGTATTGTACATGTGATGTATGGTAAGTATATTGTCCACGTGTACACATACAGTTACAAACATGATCTTCTGTAAACTGTTAAATCTTATATAGATCTCGTTGTCCTGGTAACATGCGTCTAAACGATGTTTCTAAACATCGTAGACACCCCGGGTGTTGTTTTGCGTCGTGATCTGTTTCGTCCAGCTGTGTTCTAATTCGGCGCGCGGCGTTCACACCTATGCTCTAAATACCGATTTAGAGCACGGGCGTGGAACGTGTGGCATTTGCGCTATGCTCTAAATACCAATTAAGGCATGGGTGTGGTTTAGGCTCGTGGTCTATAGCAGAGAAACTGCAGCTGCGTTAACAATAGTAGCTAACTTCACACCATATGATGCACAGGTCATTCGGCTTACTTGTTTTGTCGACAAACAGGGTAAAGCAACAATCCGGCAGACAGAGCCGAGAAAAGAACTGGTTAATAATAATAATAATAATAATAATAATAATAACTAGTGAGTACCCGCCACACAGTGGCGACGGCCCTCCAACGACAGTGATCCCACGACAGTGCTCCTCCCACAGCACTTCTATGATGGTTTTTCCATGATGGTGACACACTGTAGTCATGGGCCTCAGGTAGACTCTGCCACTCCCAGTAACAGCTGGTGTAATAGCTCTTCTCTGCATGTTGCTGCCTCACCCTTGCACTTGTCCTTCTCTGGTCAGCATCTTGCTGCTCCTCCCTCCTCCTCCTGCTCCTCTCTGCCTCCCTCTCCTTGTCAGCATCTTGCTGCTCCTCCCTCCTCCTCCTGCCCCTCTCTGCCTCCCTCTCCCTGTCAGCTTCTTGCTGCTCCTCCCTCCTCCTCCTGCCCCTCTCTGCCTCCCTCTCCCTGTCAGCTTCTTGCTGCTCCTTCCTCCTCCTCCTGCCCCTCTCTGCCTCCCTCTCCCTGTCAGCATCTTGCTGCTCCTCCCTCCTCCTCCTGCCCCTCTCTGCCTCCCTCTCCCTGTCAGCTTCTTGCTGCTCCTCCCTCCTCCTCCTGCCCCTCTCTGCCTCCCTCTCCCTGTCAGCATCTTGCTGCTCCTCCCTCCTCCTCCTGCCCCTCTCTGCCTCCCTCTCCCTGTCAGCTTCTTGCTGTGCCATCCTCCTCCTCCTGCCCCTCTCTGCCTCCCTCTCCCTTTCCTTTTGTCTTCTCCTTTTCACATTATAATATAGAAGAGCTCGCCTTCTACACTACGGGTCTCCTTCATTGCTTCTAGTGTAGCGCGTCACAAAGGAGCCCGCCTTCTGCGGGCTCCTATGCAACTGGCGCTCCTTCATTGCCTGTAGTGTAGCCCACGAAAAACATGGCGTCTTATTCCCTAAAGGAGGGAATTCTTGCGGCCCTCTCCTCGGGCCCAGCGACTCTTTTTCAGTCTACCCCCTTATGACACTCTCCATACGTCGCCCCGTAATAATCCGGAGTTTCACGTGGATCGCACGCACGCTGCGGGAGAAGTGTTAATCTACTCGGTCGGACGGACGGACGGACGGTCGAACTAGCACATTAATATATAGATAATTGATCTTATTTAATGTGGGAAACCTTTAGCCAGAAGGCTACTCTTCCAGGCACTCACAACACATACATAGTACAAACAACATAGACACACATACAGTAAATCAGTTTGTTATTTGTTCAGTGGGGCTGTTTGTTGTCAGGCGGGTGCTGCCACTGAAAACTTCTCTGCCATGGCCTGGGCTTGAGCTTGAACTGGAAGCATCTCATAATCATGGATCGTGAATCGTGTGCTTCAGCTCCAGACCACCAGCACCCCCCAACGGTTACGAGCTGGGAACAGGCTTAGGACACCGCTCTGGGAAACGCTGTGGCTGACGGGGCTGACAGTGAGTAAGCTTACGTTTAGCTTACGCACCGCATCCACTGCTGACCTTTAGGAATGTCTGCTGCGAGATGACAAACCCAATAACCAAACGGCGTTTTCTCGACCATTGTCAGAAATTGCTAACTACTTTTGGAAGACGCATGATGATGCAAGTACAAGTAGGTAAACTGATTCGCTGTCGGCTCCTTGCCCAATCATTGGGATCTATAACACTGAATTGCTGACCAATCGGTGTCTCTGAAGATTTAGACCACTTGGCACTCGGGTGCCTAGCGCCCTTGTGCCTCGTGCTCTAAATCTCAGAGACACCTCTTGGTCAGCATTTAACTAGTACATAACAGCTGTGCAAACATTGGGGTCATTTTGCAGCCGTTTCTGCTATACCTAGCACTCTGCCGTAATTTGCACTTGTTTTCTGTTACACTGTGTACTTGTGTGCAAGAAACAGCTGCAAATGACCCCAACTCTGGACAGCTTTTATATATGTTACTTGTGCCATAAATCACATAAAGCACTCTTAGCCCACTTTAAATGATATAGAGTGATTTGCACAGGCGGACAGTTGGCCTTCAGTCTTCCATTTTCCAATTGCATCATCTGCAAGCCATATTTGGTTGATTCCATTGTGTCTTCCATAATCCGATTGGTTGACTCCATTCAAACTTGCCTCGCATTCTGGTCAGAAGGAAGGAAAAACATAACGAGTAGCTGTAGCAGCAGTGGGCGAAAATGCTCCTCCACTGGCGAGAAGACTCTCAATGCACCTTAATGGAACAAGTCTGCTGACCTTTTTCTTCCAGAGGAACAACTATTTGCTGCTGTTGTTACTGTCTTTTTGCTAGCTTGCTAGCTATTGCGAAGATGCCCACTCAGACTGCCAGTTCAAGAGACACAAAGGGGACTAGCAAAGCAACCTTCCTCTGCCATTAGAGCACTCGTTGCTGCCTTTTAGAAGCAAAGGATGGGTAGCAGGCTAGGCGTTCACTTACGGAGTGTCGAAGTCAGACTTTGGCACAAATGAAGAGGAACGTTCAAATTCGCGATCTCAGTAGACCACACTGGACATGATCCACCTTTAGAAGTGTAAGGAAGGAGTTTGAGTGCTTACGTTTCTTGCTAGCATTCTTTATCACACACTAGCATTCTTTAACTTCCATAAAGAAAGGCCATAAAGCACGCTACGAGATTACACAGTATAAAGTACTCAATATTATTTTGATCTGCACACGCAAGTTACTCTATAAGATTTTGATGGATAAGAGAAGATCACGATAGTATTACATTTGAGCTTTAAATTGCTACAACATTGTACTATTGAAAGACACGCTGTTAAAAATAGGGAGTGACAATCACACCCAAAATTGGTGTGAATTGGTTGCCACAGTGAGCACACCCTTTTGCAGTGTGATGTTTACTCCAACCATGCAGTACACAACATACCACTATGGGAACAGTTTGTAAGAGAGTAAGCACTTAATGGTGCATTTCACTACAGATATGGTACACTCCTTTAAGGATTTGAGTATATCTGGTGCCCCACTGAACTTCACCCGGGAATATGGCATCCCCTGCAAACATTGGGCATCTGGTGTCCCAATGAACTTCACCAGGGAATGTGGTATCCCCTGCAAACATTGGGCATCTGGTGCCCCAGTGAACTTCACCGGTGAATACGGCATCCCCTGCAAACATTGGGCATCTGGTGCCCCAGTGAACTTCACCAGGGATTACGGCATCCCCTGCAAACATTGGGCATCTGGTGCCCCAGTGAACTTCACCGGTGAATACGGCATCCCCTGCAAACATTGGGCATCTGGTGCCCCACTGAACGTCACCGGGGAATGTGGCATCCCTTGCAAACATTGGGCATCTGGTGCCTCAGTGAACTTCACCAGGAAATATGGCATTCCCTGCAAACATTGGGCATCTGGTGCCCCAGTGAACTTCACTGGGGAATATGGCATTCCCTGCAAACATTGGGCATCTGGTGCCCCAGTGAACTTCACTGGGGAATATGGCATTCCCTGCAAACATTGGGCATCTGGTGCCCCAGTGAACTTCACCGGGGAATACGGCATCCCCTGCAACACAATGTACCTAATGGTACAATTTAAATGCACAAATGGCGTACTTAATTTGAGGAGGTCCTCCCGTTGTACACAACATATATACCATCAGGCTTAGCTGTGTCCTGGGTAGCTATGCACTTAGATAGCTTGTATAGGATTCCAAATAAACTCTTGTCATCTTTAATGTCGGTTATGAATTACTTCAAAGTCTCTTAATCTTATCAGAAATGGCATGACAGTGTGGATACTGGTGTCAGTGTGAACGTCATACTAAAGTAATGGTGTGACTGATCACAGCCTTGGTGTAAGCACTGACTGGTGTGATGGTCACACCTTATTTTTAACAGTGCAACGTTCGGAACTACGTACACATGGCAAGGAAAGAAGGGGAGAAGGGGAAAATGGCAGTGAGCCGGACCAGCACCGGCAACCTCCAGATCTTTAGCCGACCCTTTAGCAGCCGGGTCGCTGTTTTTCTCTTCCCCCCTTCTTTCTTTACCATGTGTAGTTCCGAAAGTTGTCTTTCATTTGTGTCACCATGGTACATAGACCATCTTAATCGTACAAATTCTATGTGATACTGTATATACAGTGCGAGTACAAGAGGTGTCTCTGAAGATTTAGAGCACTCAGCACTCGGGTGCTTTGCGCCCTCGTGCCTCGTGCTCTAAATCTCGGAGACACCTTTTGGTCAGCATTTAACTATTACTTGGAACGCCTCTTCATGCGTACTAAATGTTGTAATTTCACCATGTACATTGCGGTTTAGGTTTATCACGTGACTCTTTAATGACGTATTGTGATGTCAACATTCAACGTAAAACACTGATCTGCATTAAAGCTCTCAAATGAAAAAATTGTCCTTTGGGTCGTCTTACATATTCTCAGCCTGTAATGCATCTCCATGCTACTGTATGGCTATCGAATCCATCACATCTGTGAAAGCCACAGATTAATGAATAGCTATGTATATGGGCCAATAGCCTTAGTCAGTCATACTTAAGCTTACGAGGTAGTAGATACAGGGCGAAGGGTAGGGTTCGGTAAATTGAAAATTCTATAGCCTGAACACTTGGTCTTAATCTTGTGGTAGATCTTTTAATGAGCCAAATGTTTCGGCCCCAAAAGAGCCTTCTTCAGTTGCTCTGTTCTTTGTCCCCCCTCCCCCCCCCCCCTTTGCAAGTGAACTTTTTGCAACTGAAGAAGACCTTTTTGGGGCCGGAACATTTTGCTGATTGAAAAATCTGCCACATGATTAACGCTTGAGAATTTCCCCCCACCAATTCCTAGATGTGGTAATGAATCCCTGTTCTATCAACCTGAATACTATTCAAATGAAATGTGTTGGCTTTGATAGAGTGTGTAAGTGATAATTGCATGCGAAGAAGATGCTGCAACGACCACGAAGAACTGCTAGCAATTTGCTCACACAAAAATCAAATATGTAAACAAGAAAGGCAAAACTACAATAGAACATACAGTATAAGCCAACCTTCTTTAGTGACTGATGGACATTTTTCCTCCTATTCCTCTGTGTTTCAATGATACAAAAAGTTTAACGGTGTCATCAAGCCCAAAAGTTCAGCGACAGCTCTTCTGGCAGTGAGTTCTCTTCTTAGTGTGCTAACCGTAACATTGTCTGTCAGTCACTGACAAGGTGACGTGACAATAATATGAAATAGACAGGAAGCTCTAAATTGTTTGCCAAGAGCATATTCTTTATTTTTGCGTGGACAAGGAAGAAATACGCTGAAAACTCCATGTTGCACTTTATAAATTTCATTATAGCCACAATGAATATGATTGCGAGTATGCAAGTACACATCTTGATGGTGTTTCAGCTCCATACTGTGTGATAGCATAGAGACTCATTGCTACGGGACGTAATATGGCTAGTAGGTAGTTATTTGAGCACTTGCGTAGCAGGAACTGTAATTCAGGACGTTTTGGACACGTAGGCCTGCATCAGCTGATAAAGCTAATAAACTGATATTTTGCAACTTCAGTTTATAAGCTGATGAAGGTGTGGCCGAAACGTCCTGAATTACAGTTCCTGCAACGCAAGTGCTCGAGTAACTACCTACTAGCTCCATACTGTGTCCTGGTGTACACCGACACAGGAGTACACACAGTGGTTAAGAGATTGCAGCCGTTCTGTAGACATTTTGCACACAACACACTGACATACGTACATAGCCATAACGTGTGCTATCACTAATCGCTCTCACTGGATATTGGATACGTGTCTTGTTTTGTCTGTACCAAGTTGGAAAAGTCGAGACCACTCTGGTCAAAACCATTAGTTTTCTTGACAGTAATTGAAACCAAATTGTACTTAATTTGTTGTTTACATTGTACAAAATTAATTACGTAGCACACTGCAATATGTCATACCTACATACATGAATTGGCCTATTACAGCACCGGAGTTAGAAAGTAAGAAGCTAAAATGTGTGCAAGTCCATGAAAGAGTTCAGATGGATACCAGCCTAACAGTAGCTAGCTAAAATGATTTGTTTCCACTTGGCTTGTTGGTAGTTACTCTTTCTTTCTACTTTCTGACCACTCTCGACTGGCACTGATGGAGCTGTGTGATACTCAGGGGCGTCACTCACCTGAGCCTGGATATCTTTCAAAGTGGCATGCGATTGAAGGTGTCTACACAGTGTCTCCACTGCCTACATGTAGCCGCTGCAGCTGATACCACCGTGATCACACCCCCCCCCCCCCCCCCCATACAATTATGTCAATATGTCATACGTAGGTTTTAACCATCCTGATTTAGGTGGAGCATGTCCTGCCTAGCCTGCAGATGTCCTGCAGTCCCTCTTTAACTGTCAATATCCCACTTTTGGAGTGTCTACATAGCTTACAGTATTAGTTTGGCCAAATAAAGAGTATAGATGGCTATTTTGAAGGTGATACAACTAGTATATAATTAATATAAAACCCACACACTTCATGCTCACTTTAGTGTTGAGATGGTGGATTCCGCGATATGTGCAACTGAAGAAGACAGTTCTATGAACCTTAAAAGAAGCCAAGCTATCCTACCCTATCATACCTTCATAGTTATGAAGTTAGGACACCAAACAATTTCCTCCTAGCGTTGGAGCTAGCCCCTCCCACCACCTTATTCCATTTTGTATGGAAAAGGTTTGGGCACCCACTAGGTTGTGGGCAGCATGGGAGCAGAGTTGTGCAGGACGGTCTTCCCCACTCCCGCTAATTATCACCGATGAAATACATAGGTGCAACAGACTCATTTGAAATATGATACCCTTTTACTGGAGAGTACATAGGTTTAAACCTTTGAATGGACACCATCAATGGCTGACATCATCATCGGGGTGACAGACGCAGCAGCAGTCAGACGGCCAGACAGACACGAGGTAGCTAGACATATACAATATTTGCACAGCTCCCATTCATCTACATATGGTTGTAGGTAATTGGGGTTATTCATTTGTGTAAGCACGTAAGTGACACTATCATAACACAGCTGCAACAGTCTCTGTAGTAGTGAAACAGTAGTAAGTGGTGCAATGTAGAAAGGTTGACTTCAAAGCATAGCATAAAGATTTTCTCGCTGAGGGATTGGCTGTTTCTCCATATATGGAGTTGCAACATATACCATTTTTAGCCCTTTGATACAAAAGCACTTTATATAATAGTGTTAGGGTTAGGGTGTTAGTGACAACCGGCCAGGTCATAAATGGCATAATACCATGGACTGCATAGTATGCTCTCTTTGATCTCTAGGTTATTGTGAGCTCTCTAAAATGGCATATTAACCCGGGAACAGGTCATTAATTTCTTTGAAGAGACCTGGTGATTCGATCAGTACTGTAGGAGGCCTGAAAGACTTGCTCACTTGACACATAAGTGTAGGGTGTACACATATAGTATATGCTTGCCATAGTATAACTGCAGGGTGTACACCTATAGTACTGTATATGCTTGCCATGGTATAGCTGCAGGGTGTACACCTATAGTATATGCCTGCCGTAGTATAAGTGCATGGTGTACACATATAGTATATGCTTGCCATAGTATAACTGCAGGGTGTACACCTATAGTATATGCCTGCCATAGTAAAAGTTAGTCTCGTGCGCCAGCTGTTCCTGTGGGGAAGGAACCGCGATTGCACAATAAGGGAAATAGGGGCTGGCGCGCAAGACTCAGTATAAATTGGTCATAGCCCCAGTCCTAGTGTCATCGCCTTAGACACCTTGGCATGTTGCGTACATCACCTTGGGCTTCATCCTCAGTGTTGGCACAACGTTCCTTGGTTTCTGAAACAGAGATGAGACTCAGCTAGGGGTTATAACCTACACTAATCAGGCCCGTACACAGCTCCGAGACTGGGGGGGGGGCTTCTACTCTCAAAGTGGAAATCATAATATTATAGATTAACATGTAACACAATTCACACCAGGAGAATGCTCAGCTAGCAACTAATCTGGTCGTTTAAAGCTTTAACAGGGTTTTGAGTGGCACTGTCCATTGTAAGACCATATACTGTATAGTACAGCTCAGATTCTGTATAGAAATTGCTTCTCAGGTGGACCTCCTAGGCAAGTGGGGGAGTTCTTCCGAACCCCCTGAACCCCCCTGCATACGGGCCTGCTAATGCTATAAAGGGACACACTGCTATGTAATGTCAAGCACTGAATACTGTAGCAATTGACAGTGGCTACGTTGATGCAGAGTTTCTTTCGATTGCTACACAACAGAGAATTGACCGTTAGCTGGATGTCAATGGGAATGATAATTGAATATGGCAGTTGGTCTTAATGAAAGAGCTGGAAATTGCAAAAGAATATCCAGATTGGCGATTTTGACCTGTGGAGGACACTTTCCAGACTGCCCTGACTGCCACCACCACATGTGTTCGTATAACTACGTAACGCATATAACTACATGCACATATATAACACATACACATATAACATATACACATATAATCACATGCAACCGTTGTACTCCATCACATACAACCACAAACACCACTGGCAACACAACTTGCACAAGAGCACAACTACGAACCTTGTTATTGCGCATATGAAGTGGCTCTGTTAGCACATGCCCTCTCTTACCTTTGGATGTGCCCTTCCCAATCCCCATATGCGAATTGCATGTTGTTGCTGCATATCCCTCCAACTTGCGGTGATGCTGGTTTCTCGTCACTTGCACTGGTGTGGTGATCACCCTCTGCAATGTGCACTGGTGATCGTTTCGTAGAGCACTAGCCCATATATATACTGCATGCACAATGGTGACTTGAACCGCTTGGGCGATGGTACTGTAGTTGCATGTGGTTGTGGTGGCGGACAACTTGCAAGAATGCCCGCCTTTGGTGGCCATTTTGATCCATTGCACCACAAACCAGTCACTCCCACACCTGTATTGTGTGCTGATGATCAGGAGTACAGTGAGTACATATATGGTATGCCCCGCAGTGTAGCCACCTTCTCTGTGAGAAGGAGCAGTGTGCGTCTGAGAGCTTGATGAGGTGGGTCTGTGATGTAGGCACTGCCGTGAACTGTTGAGCAGGTACAGGCACAGCTAACAGACAAGGTGTGGGCAGAGCCCTCACTTCTGACTCCATGCACTAAATCCAAGGTGGAAAGACATTTTTTCTTGAATGTCTAGACTCATTTCTCCATTCAAATTAGGTTATCTTTATCAGTGATAACTCCCAGATACCATATAACGCCATTGTGTGTTTTTCAAGCACCTGTTTGTTGACCAAGACTTCCAAGCTCGTGGCTTCTTCTTCTGGCACTTCCTGGACAATCATGTAAGCTTCATTCTCCTTAAGTTTATTTCTGGATGATAGGTCTTCTTGCACAAGACTGACTGACAGAGAAACCTGGTGCCAAATGTTTAAAGATAAGGCTTTGGTGTTATGTGTCAACAGTGGTGGCTGGGCCAGTGCTGTAGGATTGACTAATCCCTTCATTAGGACCTAGCCAATACACACAACTCACATTTACCGAAGAATAGGAACTCTGGCTTGATACTCTTTGCATACAAGGTGGAAGTGAAGACATCGTTGCCCGGCAGTGTGTGTGTGTGTATATGCTTGTTCCAAGCAACCATAAACGTCCTCCAGAGGTTTGTGGTGTATACTTGTTTCTCAAAGATCCTTATTGGAAGTAGGTGGGTGGTAGTGGTGAGGACACCCAGTCAGTCAGGGTGTCAGTCCTATGTATTAGGTGGCAACACGCTGAGGAGTGACATGACATTGCGAATATCACACCTTCAACACAGGAATCATGTCTTGCTTCTTAACGTGACATATCTAACATGACCCCAAACTGCGGACTCGAAGTTGGGATGGTTATATACTGAATCTCTTGTAGACAGAGTGACAGTCACAATTCTGTAGTACTTACAGTATTGTGACTGTATGTACTACGGTAGTACAGTTACAGTACAGTATTACAGTTACAGTACAGTATTACAGTTACAGTACAGTATTACAGTTACAGTACAGTATTACAGTTAGACTCCTCGCCAACTACTCAATTTTCAAGCAATTTGAGCTCAAAGGTGTGGTACATGAATCACACCTGCCTACATTCATCCATCCTACAGTAACTTGGCTGGTTTCATTTGCACTGGACGCCCATGTTTTGCACACCAAACCAACCGTCCAATAAACAGTATCCTGTCATTGTATTATCTTGTAAGCAGATGACAAAGACCTTTAGATCAAAACTTCCTGCAATTGTGTTGTCATTATCAGTTGCGCCCTTCTCAGAAATTTGTTATCAATGGTTTTGTCAACTCAACTACGTACGTACGTATGTGTGTACATATGTACTATAATTATGAGCCTCGATAGCATGTATGTGTACTCATGATGCTAATCAGGACGCCCCTCCCCCCCCTCCTCCAGACTGTAGTGTAACCAGACCCTGCCTTTGTACAGGCACTGGGTAATATGTACAGTACAACTCTGTGCCCTGGCTAGCCCAACATGTACACAAGCTTCATGCTATTGTAAGCACCAGAAATCCACTGGAAGCTCCCCAAATGCACCTCACTGGTGACCATGCCAACAAGCAGACCCCCTCCTCCTCCTCTTCCCTCTCTTCCTCCCCCTCCTCCCCTCCCCTTCCCACCCCCCCCCCCCCACCTCCGCCTCCCCTCCCACCTCCTCCCCTTCAGGAATAGCTCCATGTGCCCTCTAGCTCGGTGAGTAAGGCAGCCGCCTCTCTGAAACAGCCAGCATCCCTGGCTCTGTAATGCAGCCACCTCTCTATAAAGGGCAGTTATAACTGGCCCACAGGTGGTTGTCTTAGGCAGGTCTCACATTCTGAACCAACTCATGTCATTTGTCTTTGTGCACATATGCATATTCACCTATGCTCCTCTTGTGTCTCCCCAGAGAAAAATTGGCAAAGGGTGTATGTGTCTTTAGTCATATGAGTAGTGGTTAGTGGATGGTTAGTTGTGGGAGAGGGTGTCATGTTCCTGTGTAGAGCACTGTAACTGAATATGGGAAGAATCTACACACACACACACACACACACACACACACACACACACACACACACACACACACACACACACACACACACACACACACACACACACACACACACACACACACACACACACAACACACACGCACACACACAACACACACACACACACACACACACACACACACACACACACACACACACACACACACACACACACACGCGCGCGCACACACACACACACACACACACACACACACACACACACTGCACACACACACACGCACACACACACACACACACACACCACACACATACACACTCACACCACACACACACACACACACACACACACACCACACACACACATACACACTCACACCACACACACACACACACACACACACACACACACCACACACACACATACGTGCACACGCGTGTGCACACACATGCACACACTCACACACAGCGTGCACACACACGCACACACACACAGCATGCACACACACACACACACACACAAACACACACACACAACACACACGCACACACACAACACACACACACACACACACACACACACACACACACACACACACACACACACACACACACACACACACACACAGGCACATGACTGACGCACTCAGACACTTTACACACAAACCTGACACATACACACTCCTTTGGTGTTCTCCCCAGAAAATATAGTTTAGCCTTGATTCAATCGATCTTCAACAGGGAAGTTCAGTCATAGACTCACTCCTGATACTCCTGGGTCACTTTCCTAAGTGTTAGGGTTAGGTAGAATTAGAGTTCCTTGCATCACTTCCGATACACCCACTGCCCACTTTCCCCAACACGTACAGTGCTCTATATATATCCTTATTACATTAGTGATTCTGCTTCCATGATAGTCAAAAATGCAATACTTATTGCCCATTCGACACTACCCATCAAAGGGATTGTTAATGCTGTATGTAGCTATCAGTCACATGGACAACATGTCATACATACTTGCATTCCCTGTTACCCACATTGCTGTAGCCAGTCTGTGTTCTATCAAGCTGTAACAATCACCTACTGTGCTTCAGTTGTGCAGTGGAACTTGTCTAAGACAACCACCTGTGGGCCAGTTATAATTGGCCTTTATAGAGAGGTGGCTGCTCTACAGAGGTAGACTGCAATGTTTTAGTGCTATGTTGGTGCTATTTGGAGCCAGGGAGGCTGGCTATTTTAGAGAAGTGCCTGCTTTATACAGTGACCACCTTTTAGACAGGTTCTGCTGTAGTCACTGCTGTTTGTACAACCTTAGCAGTGACCGGCAAGGCTTTTCCTTTGACCAAGCATGCAGGCTCTGCTTCTATGCATGCTGTTTGCTACTGTAATAATCCAACAATGGGTATGCAATTTAATGCATAGATGCGTATGTGTGCGAGCTGCGTGATGCGAGCGATGTATGTGATAAGAACGGTGCAATTTTGGGATAGTTTTAATGAAGGTAGACGGGTTCGGGTCATGTGGGTCATGTCTAAGAGCGAGTGCACACATGGTGACCTTGAGGTGTTGCGTCAGGTGATCTATTATGGTATGTCATAAAATTGCATGTTCTAATTGCCATCAGGGGTTATCCGTAATGTGCTATTTGGAAGCGTAGTCATGTGAGACATATAGGGTTAATTAAGATTACTTCATTGAAATTTAATGATGTCAGCAACAGTATTATGGGTCATCCCCTACGTCATTGCAATTGCACCATCAACCCTTTCACACAAGTACATACATACGTAAGTATATGCAAGGTTCACTGCAACTGTGTGTGTGCCTAAAGGTGACATGAATTGACTCTTTCCCGGATTTTAATGAAATTAGAAGAACTTAGTCTATCTTGAATTGAGCATGTCCTATATACGTAAGGGCATCCAACCGGTGTCTTGCTCGAGTGAGCACATCACTTCTTTGTTCATGACGCTAGTCATGTGGGATCAAGCACTTTGTACTGTAGGAAGTAATTAATTGATTAATTTGCTCTACATATCATGAAGACAGTTGTCGCGTCACTATGGTGAAATGTGCAACTATTCCACATGCACACGTAATTGGGAGAAGAGTGGAGAAAAGGGAGGAAGGAGCGAGATGCACACGAATGCCCAACCACCCATTTCAGCACACACACAGCACACACACAGGGCAGCTGCACTTCCGTGTGACACACGCATGAACACACTGGTCATGGTTTAGCTCAACAGCTCAAGGTCAAGGTTCAACTGGACAGTTAGTTCAAAGATCATGGTTCAGATGGACCGGATTTTTAATTCATGGTAATATTCATGTAGTATTTACTGTGTGTTTAACAACTGAAGGAGGCCTCCGCAGCCCAAATGTTCTGTTATCAGCGACTTCATTGTCTATTATGATGCTCAAGAATTCCCCATTTTGAGTGGTATAATTTGTTAATTTGTATGTACACATTAACCAATCCTGCAATGTACCACTTACGTAAGTACAAAGTGTAAGCATTAGGTAATGTCAGTTCAAGAATGCGATAGTGTTAATGAGAGGTGATGAGTTTGGTGCATGTGGTCACCTCTATGAGTGAATGTACACATGGTGATCTGAAGGTGTTGCATCAGGTGATCTGTTAATGATCACCTTAATTGATTGCTATCATAGCTTATCGTGGAATATTTGTCGCTGCCTGTTGAATAAGCAAGTCTGCAACAAACGATCTTGTCACCCACATCAAGTGGTTTGCCACAATCGTTTTACACTCTGTCAGGTGTACAGTGTTCACTGGGGAAAATGATTATCACCTACCATGCGTGGTAACATTGGTTATGTGTAATGTACGTATGTGTGCAGTGCATGCTTGTGTAATGGGGTGTGATGCCTGCTGCCGGATGTGACATTGCCCTTTACTGCATTTCAGTGAAAATGGATTAACTTCAACACAAGCAGACGCCAGGCAGACATTGCGTCATCATGATCATTGCATTACATCCTTGTGATCAATTGTGGATGATTAGTTGCTTGCTTATGCAGCACGTACAGTACATGTGTCCAGGAGTTGTGAAATCTTCAGCTCTATAATACCTTTGCATACCGTACAAGACAGGTTGGTAGAAGGTTACCACTAGCACAAGCTGTAGTTCTTGTACTCCTTGAGCCCTGTTCACTTTCTTACACAAGTTGCTTCTTTTTGCTGATTTCTATTCGATTGTACTTAGACTGTACGGTGAGCTGAGAATCACTGACACTCTGCCAGTAGTGAGTTGTATGTATCGAAAACATTCCTTGTCACCTTGGTGTCCATTTTTTAATAGTAGGTACAAGTGGCAGGTTGTGGTTTCCAAGGTGATTGGACTTATGCATACAGTACATATGTATATACTGTACCAGGTTTCTAGTTTTGTGAACATAAGCCAATGAAATGAAAGGAACTGAATGAATTGGTTTTCACTGTAGTGTGTGATTCCTAGCAACGGACCACACTGATGCCTGTCTGATAAGGATTGGTGTGCAAGTCAGTACATGTATTCTTTCTGTGTGACGATGTTCATCTGTCACTCCTGTGACAATGTTCATCTGTCACTCCTGTGACAATGTTCAGCTGTCACTCCTGTGACACTGTTCAGCTGTCACTCCTGTGACAATGTTCATCTGTCACTCCTGTGACAATGTTCAGCTGTCACTCCTGTGACACTGTTCAGCTGTCACTCCTGTGACAATGTTCAGCTGTCACTCCTGTGACAATGTTCATCTGTCACTCCTGTGACAATGTTCAGCTGTCACTCCTGTGACAATGTTCAGCTGTCACTGTCGACTCTTGTTCTGTTTGTCATTGTAAGTTGTTTTCTCAGTGTGGCATACTCTGTCTGCTGGTATTGTATTGGTGTATGTGGTACATGTAGCCTAATGAGAGTGTACATACATAGCTGGGCTTGATGAGTGAGTGTGTGTGTGTACGTATGTGTGTGTGTGTGTGTGTGTGTGTGTTGTGTGTGTCTCTGTGTGTGTGTCTCTGTGTGTGTGTGGTGTGTTGTGTGTGTTGTGTGTGTGTTGTGTGTGTTGTGTGTGTGTTGTGTGTTGTGTGTGTGTGTGTGTGTTGTGTGTGTTGTGTGTGTGTTGTGTGTGTCTCTGTGTGTGTGTGTCTCTGTGTGTGTGTGGTGTGTGTGTGTGTGTGTGTGTGTGTGTGTGTGTGTGTGGTGTGTGTGTGTGTGTGTGTTTCCACTTGTAATATATCTGAAGTGAGGGCCTCTCAGGCATGAGAAGAGTAATTCTCCAAATGCCAGCTTGAACTACAAGGCCAGAACCTTGCAAGCTTCCAACCGTGTTGTTCAAACTGTTATCGGAGACTATCTATCCATTTTCTTTGTTGGTTGCTGGCCTATTTGCTAGTATCTTTCAGAAGAAGTGTGGGCTATCCGTACAATGCCCCTACTATACATCAAGTGCTACTCCCTGCTCAAACTAAACTTGTGTATGCATGTCATTGGGAACGGGTGCCGACTGCAAGTGGAGACAGAGTGTGTACCAGAAATGTAAAGAATGTGTTTGTCGTGAGCCGAAGCCAGCCAGTTCATGGCCAGGTGTGCATGCCTATGGAATTCCCCACCTAGGTGGGGTTGCAGTGTACATATGTATGTACAGAACATGCATAGTGTGTTCACATTGTGTGCAATGGAGCCTCTGTACAGTGGATACCATTAGGAGATACGTACGTAGGTGATTGGGGGGTGTGCACCTCTTACTGTGGAGAGGTATCCCTAATTCAGAGGTAGATTTATACAACTCCGCGGACTGTAAGTAGGTGGGACGACTGGAAATTGCCTACGTATATACTGACTTGTCCTTAACTGGGTATTGTTTATGGAGAGGTCCTTCTGCACATTACAGATAATTGACAGTGGAGTTGTACTAAAGCAAATTTGTCTAACTGGCACAAGAATTTGCATACGTATATGATGATACAGTACATTCAAAGTTTGAGACAACTGCCTAATGTTTGATTTATATTTACTCAGAAGCACTACTACGTATTGTGCATTAACTCTCACTGTTTCCCACAATGCGTACTGTACATATACGCTATAGCTAATATGTGCTTGGTTTATGGTCTGTTCTCATAGGAGCAGTATATCAACACCCACCCACTACCTGCATGTGTGTGATGTTTCTCTGCATTCCAAAGTTCAGTTTGTGTACTGACACACACGGAATTGGTACACATAGCCAATGCAGTCAAAGAGAACATGTGGAGGGGGCATCTGTGAGCAATCAGATGCACATCTTTGTCTGTCTATCCCTCTTGAAGGTATGCAGTTGAACTCCACGTGGGAGCATGGTTTGAGCAATGGTTGAGTAGGTGTACTGTAGGTGTAGGATGTAAGTATGTGAGCTTTGTGACCTTGTGTATATTGTACACACTGAACACAAGGTGCTGTGTTGTAAAGTGACATGTAAGCACTTGTCCTGCAATGGATTTGAAATGTTTCCATAGAAACGCACACAGCTCTGAACAACTCTCCCTTTGTGACTCTCTATCTGCTGCACTGAAATTAATCAGTGTTTGATTGAAGTAGTCAGAATGATTTGATGGGTTGATGTAACACAGGTAGTAGAGCTGCTACTATTGGTTCATCAGCAGTTCAGAGGAGGAAGAAGCACTAATCACTGTGATTATTGCTTAAATTCAGTTTGTAACGGTAGATTAACTAAACAGTGCATTTTTGTAATTGAGTATACTGCATTGGTGTCCCTTTGTAATGTGCAGAGTAATTGGATGACCCATACATGGACCCTGCACTCATCCGGTGCTGTACCCTTGTTAACACTATCTTCTGATACACTTGGTGAATCAATCCAATATCCGTGCAGTTCTTTTTGTGCTCAAATGTTACAATTCCATATACGACTCTTTTATCAAACCTTTAATTCATTCCTAATCTGTGTTTCCTGTCACATTGGACTGAAGCCTGCCATTTCTGTTGATAAGGTGCCATTCTATCTGATAAGTTACATTCTCTCCCAAACATATGCTCAGGTCACTCCGTATATGGAGTGACGATCCTTGCCATTGTGGATGTGCTCCACTAAAACGGCCACCACTTATCTAAACAAATGGTTTATTATGAATGAGTGCCCTCTGGCCTGTTGGACCCATCCCCCTACACATAGTCGTACCTACCCCTACATAAACTCACTTTGTAAAGTGACATTCCAACAAGCCACATGATCCGTACATAGCTTGTACATACACAACTTCCATCCTCAGTCCTTCCTATTGTGGCAATTGAGGTATGGTAGTATACATGGGTGGGCCGTTTGTATCAGTTATAACTAGCACATAGGTGCGTGTTACAACTCCACTTGATAAGCGGAGCTTTTGAGGGTCATCCGCAATGTGTCACGACACATGGCACCTTTTATGGCTAATTGTTTGCCAAGTAATAACAGCTTTGGTAGGCAGTGTTTAGATGCCTTTAAACAATCACCATTACTTGCTTTGGAGAGTGTTGTGTGTAT
>OZ025885.1:4822743-4882743 GCA_964019415.1 Ianthella basta | reverse complement strand
TGAAAGTTTTATCACAGTTGGGAAGCATTTTGTACAGTTCCCTTCTCTTCTGTGTATGTTGTCATGAGTGTGGTTACTATGGTGATACAGCTGATTTCATTAAACCACAGGCTCTGCTCTGGTATATCATGCATGCAATCGCGCTATACTATACTGTACATCACATACGTCGTACACACTGTAGTCAACTCATGGACCGTTTCTTGTAGTTTAGTCACCCGTGAAAGTGTATATGTATTTCATGCAGTGGCCCATGCAGATGGTAGTAAAGAACACTTTTGTGTACGGTGCCTGGATTCCTCACAGGCGTCACATCGTCTGTGACTGAGACAGTGTCAAGTTTCCTGTCAGTATTGTGGGTACAGATCATGATTTCATGGTGTTTCCTTACTGTGCATGACATTGTCCGTTCACAACCTGTGGCAGCCATCCTCTTGCATACAACACTTAGGTCCTATCTCCTTATTACGCCTCAGCTCTATCTAAGTTGATTTACTGCCCTGTCTGACCTCTGCCATCAGATAAGACCCTTAAAAGGATTGGAGGGGAATTTCAGTGGCTCCCTGATATCACTGGTGTCTACATGTTATAGTGATGCTGTTTGTAGTGGTGATCTGAGTAAGTCATCATTATTGTCTCTTTGAAACCAAGTGGAGGATATGACTGCATATGACAGATAGGCTGTGGGGACATTTATACATATATACCATGTTACTATTGTATTGAATACCCACTGCCATGGTAATCATACACTACCACTGTACATACCCATTGTGTGTGTGTGCTTACAGTGTGAAAATGTACCAAATGTTTACTTTATCAAAAGTGTACACATTCTCTAAATACATTAGATGGCAGTTGGACCAACTACAGTATGTGTTTGTGTGTTCTCGGTTGTCTCTACTGGCTGCCCTATGCCAGCTGAGTGAGGAATGTGTGAACTGGTTCCTTACATGATAAAGGCTCATTCTCCAACCTTGCGAAAACCCACCCTGTTGTTTCAAGCTGGTATGTGAAGAGCTACGCTTTCTCACACCTACGTAATCCATCTGATAATCTCCCACTTCATCGGTCCCTAACATGCCACTTGTTGCATGCAGCTGTGTGTGCATCCTGATTGATGCCTGCCAGTCATTCTTGGGCGGTTCTACCTTGTAGTGAGGGGGAGTGCACTAAGCCAGATGTTATGTATCTTGTTTCAAATGCGGGGGCATGTGTACACACTGTGTGTGCATGTGTGGACCTTTCACGTGTGAGACCTGCAGTACACAAGGGTCTGTAAGGCTGGTGGGTGGTGCTTCATGTGCGTGACTGTGGACGTGTTGGAGACAGGGTGTGGCCCTGTGCACCTTATTGGCTTGTTTCACAAGACATACACATCATTACAGGTGTGCATACATACGTACGTACTGTAGCTTAGCTCACGAGCAGTTTTACAGGTGGTAGTGAGTTTCATCATCCTTTAAATACCTGTGTGTTTGTCGCTTGTGCTTGCAAGAGTTCAATATTCGATTATAAGCTGATTTGTGTCCCACTCACTCTAGTTGTATTGGACAGTGCTTCCTTTCCATGGTGACAGTGAAGTTTCTTAATTCACCATCGCAGCAATCGTGTTTCTTATTTCTCCATGACAACAGTCATATTTCTTTATGTACGTATACTGTACGTACAGTACCTCCATGCTCACTGCCTTGTACATTGATGCGATGCTAATCTTTGTATCTATCATTCATTTTAGTGACACCTGATGTCCTTCCATGTGAGCAATGCTCCAAAGTTGTCCCCATTTCTGGATGGAACTGTAGCACATAACAGCTCTGTGGATGAGCATAAGGGGACATTTAGAAAGGTACCTGCCTTGTATGAATGGCAAAAGTATGTTACAATTGTTGCTAAGATGGGTGAGCACATTTCTGTGTAACTGTGTCATCACCTATATGTGTGTTGAGTAGGGACAAAGTGTTTGCACCTCACGTATGTGCGGCCACTGTGTATGGCAGCTCTTCGTGCCACATGTAAGAAATAGTCTCCTTTTCAACAACACTTGCTTGGACTGTTACAGTGTTCCAATAGCATTTTCAACTGATGTTAGTATAATTATTGTGTCACTCCTTCCTGTTGTTGCAGTACTGAGTATGACATGTGGCGCTAGTGCCACTCCCTCTGACAGTACTGGAGTATAGCATGTGTTCCTTCCTGCTGCATTGCTAGAGTATTACATGTGTCATTACTTCCTGTTGCAATACTGGAGTATAACATGTGGCGCTAGTACTACTCCCTGTTGCATTGATGGAGTAAACTATCGTTAATATCGAGTTACCCCACCCCCTCCTGTTATGTAGCTAACATGACTACGTATGTGTGCTGTCCTTCATTGGTATGATAGAGCATGATCAATGCCCTTCCATGCTGAAGGAAGATTGCTAGTGCACCGTACATCGGTTAACACTTGTGTACTCAGTGTGTGTCTAAGTGCGTTGCGAACTCCACTAAAATATGGAACTAATGCTGTAGTAAAAATGTATTTCTAGTTGTCAACACAGCATCACTCAAAGCCCCCACAATTGTGACCCAAACACTGGTAATGTGAAGACACAATTTGTCCTGTGGAGCTGCAGTGGACCCACAATAACAAACTGACATGAGCTCATTCTAACAGTACAGAGTTCTCATGAGAGCAGTGTCATGTCTTGTAGCCTACTTGTGCCCACAGAACCATTATGGTGAAAATATTTTTAGCAAGCAGGCTGTGTACTGTGTACTGTTATGTACCTGTTCCAGGAAGTTCTATGAATTATGGACATGCTGTGGTACAGAGGCATGTAAAGTGTTTGCTGTGGGTGTTATTTCACTCACAGCTCCCCTCTGACCATTGGTCTCACTTTGCAGTGATATTCGTAGAATAGTTTAGGTCCGTTGCTTACTGTGCCAAGGGTCAAAGTTTATAGGTCGTGAGCTGATTGACGTTCATTACAACCATTCTACAAAGCGCTGTACAGGAGTGTTGTGTGTGTGTATGTCTGTTTGTCATATTTTAACGTGTTAGCGCACATGCTTGTGTGTGTGGGTGGGTGGTTGTACCAAGCGTTTATGAAGTGATAACTGCCGAGTGTGTGTATTGTGCCCATATTGTACAAACGTGCGTAACGCATGTGACGTATTGCTACTGCTGCCGGATTGCACCGTCCTTCAGTGTACAAGTGAGGAAGTACCCGTGTACATAGGTGTGACGTGTGTTGCAGTGTATTTGTGTACGTGTACATGTTGCATACGGGGGTGGGATGAAAGTGCACTACATGCATTTGTTTATGGCACAGGATGAGAGTGTACATTGTTTTTGAACATGCGGCATCATGTGGAAGTGAATGTGCAGTATTGGTTGCCTAGCACCGGTGTGTGTGTTGTGTGTGTGTGTGTGTGTGTGTGTGTGTGTGTGTGTGTGTGTGTGTGTGTGTGTGTGTGTGTGTGTGCAGTGTGCAGTGTGCAGTGTGCAGTGTGCAGTGTGTGTGTGTGTGTGTGTGTGTGTGTGTGTGTGTGCGCAGTGTGTGTGTGTGCAGTGTGTGTGTGTGTGTGTGTTGGTTTGCGTGCATGCAAAGTGTAGTTTTAGTTGTGTTACTCTCAATAGTGAAAGTGGTTGCAGGTACTGTAACTCTTTCAAGTGACACACAACAACTTGGATGGCTCCCCAATGTGTGAGCCTCTGGAGTGATCCCACTCTGGTCACTCAATAATTTAAATTTTATCTAGCAACAGTTGCGCATTGCTAATAGTGCCCATTTATGTACTTGAATGCAGATTGAAAGTGTCAAGGATGTGCTGTGTAAGCTATGAATATAATTATAGGCTATCGTAGCATCACATGGGATGATGTAATGCTAAATATGTACTGCGCTCTAGTGTCACTTCCTGTGACCTTGTAAGGCTTCCAGCAGGGTATATAAGGACCTGGGCGCAGTTGCCTGCAGCCAAGTTTGTAAAGTTCCTGAACTAGTGCTAGCACTGAAAACTTACTCTACTTGCGAGAGGATGACTCATCTACTGAGAGCCCCCATGACTGGCAGAAGGTCCTCTGACATTCTGACAGAGACACTGAAAGCTATTACCGACAAGAGAAAGAAGAAGGCTGTTCGTTTCGGCATGGACGTAGTCTTGAAGCATATTGTCACCGAAGGAGATGTGAAGGAGCTGATGCAGCTGGTGGAGAAGCATGGCAACTCTCTTGTGAACCAAAGGGACTCTTTGAGCGTGCCCATTGCAATGACAGCCGTGATAGAAGACCAGTATGAGGTGTTTGAGTTCCTGGTGTCAAAGGGAGCAGACCTCAGGCTCTCTGACGAAGAGGGTTGGACGGTACTCCATGCTGCTGCAGCCTGTGGTGACCTAAGAGCAGCCAAATGCATCATTCAGGCAGCTGGCCCTGGCATCACCAACATGAGAACCCTGCACGGACTTAGACCAATTGATCTGGCTGAATCCCCTGAAATGGCCCACTTTCTTCTCACAGCCGACCTGAATGCCTTCAGGGCTGAGCTGGTTAAGATTGCAAAGACAGAGACCTCTCGTGCTTGTGACCAGGCTGTCTCTGCTGCCTGCACCACCAAAGAGGAAGGAGCTGTAGTTGCTGCCATCATGTCCAAAACCTACAAAGATGCACTCAAGTACATCAGGGAGAAGCAGCAGATGCTTGGACACAGTCTTCTTCACGCTGCTGCAGCGAAAAACCTCCCAAAGCTAGCCTTAGTGCTCCTTGAGCGCAAGCTTGTGAGTGTCAGTAACAGAGACGAGAATGGCTGGACGCCTCTGCACACAGCCTCCTACCACAACAGTCTCGACGTAGCACTTCTGCTGAGAGATTACGGTGCTGACATTGATGCTCGTGAGGACGACGGACTCACTCCTCGACACATGACAGAGGATCACGTTGTCAGGGAAATTTTGACTGATATAATGTTATAGAATCACATACACTGACTGGTTATCTGCTGCTTATAACTGTCACATGTATCCGTATTGTATTTTCGCTGTTTTTGTACTGTATTGTGTACTGGCACTTTTAAAGTATTTCTCACTATTGACAGCTCATTTGTTGTACTGACTCTGTTCTTGTAACTCCCATCCCTTCTCCCATCCCCTGTCACCCCTTTGGTTGTTCACTGACTGAATATTCTGCCAGAATGGCTCTGATTGAAGCAATTGTGAGCAGTGTTGATTAACTCAGCATGTGTAAAAGAATTGCATCGCTTTTGGGCAATGAAATAAAGTTTGATTGCCACGCTCAAATTGCGTGAAAGGATAGCTTTGCATAAGTATGATTATATTGATACCTGGCATCACTAGGGTATGGGCACACAAACAAAGACGCACTGGCGTATACACATGCTCACCAGCATACAGTACACACCATACTCACCATCACACACACACACACACACACGCGCGCACGCATGCACGCACGCACGCACGCACACACACACACACGCACACACACACACGCACGCACGCACGCACGCACACACACACACACGCACACACACACACACACGCACGCACACACACACACACACACGCACGCACACACACACACACGTGTACACACTTTGCTGTCAGCAAGGAAGTGAGCTGGAGTGTTTCAAACTACACAGGGTTAAAATTACTTACGCTTACAATATAATAGGCTACATTCAGTAGTCTTACAACAACTTTGTGCCGACGTACGTATGTAGTACGTAGTTGTACGTATGTATATTCAGTGAAGGGTGACCACCAATTGTTCGTCATGTCTCATTAACCCGACTTCTTGCATAGCTGAATTGGGTGCAGTCAGGTTCCTTCAATGTTATCTAGTATCTGGAATTCCCATGTGTGTGTGCTGGAGCAACCCTCTTTTGTATGAGCTATGCATGGTGTCTGTGGGCATACCCAACTGCATGGTTTGTCTCACCACACTACACAGTGTCTTGTGATGTAATGGCCTTAAGTTGTGGCTGATCTCAGTGTTGCTAGGTATATCTGGCCCGCTGTTTTGACCACAGTGGAGGGAAGGTTATAATCCTCTTACTGTGAAACCAGTCTAAGACAGCCACATGGGGCCTGTTCTAACTGACCTGTATAGAGAGGTGGCTGCTCTACAGAGGTACAGTAGATTGCAATGCTTTAGAGCTACTTGGGGCCAGGGAGGCTAGCTGTTGTAGAGAGGTGGCTGCCCAACACAGTGACCTTGTCGTAGACAGGTTTCACTGTACTGTACACACAAGCCGTAGGTCTTCAGGTGCTGTCCACATGACAGTACACCACATATGTGACACATGTGGTGTACTGTATGACATACGTACATATGTCTTGTGACACAAAACATGTCGTCATAGGTCATGAAATCACTCAGTAGGCCAATGCCAACAATGGCCATGCAAGTTGGTGTTGATCATGATCCTTTTTGTTGTTCTCCTGTGCACAGCAAGCCCTGGACCTGATGAGCTGTGTTCACACTATAACCATATTTGGTACAGTATGACTGTGCAATCTCATTACATCCTGCACATGTGTATAGTTGACATATGCTCCACTTATTACCTACCCTTGGTGTGTCACTTCCCCTGGCTCTGCGGGGGCTGTAGCCAGTATGATACATGGTGTGTCCTGCTGGATCATGTTGAACCGTGTGTCAGTGAACACAACTACAACGTGTGTCCTGTTGTCCTGACTGTTCTCCCATGTATCCCTACATGTGTTGTTGTACATGGTCATGTCCAGCGCTGCAGAAGCATACATACTGGCTTGAAGGTCGATGTACTGTAGTGCACTCCTTTTTACAGTAGAGGCACCTAATCTAGGTGTGTTAGTTATCACTACAGTCCCTTAAATTGCCGCTGTGTATACAGTGGTAGCTATAGTATTCTGTGGTATGCTAGGGCGAGACTGTTTCTGTCAATACAAGCCTTGCCTGTCTACAGCGAACTGATAATTACAATCAGATGAGTACGAGTGTATGTATGTGTGTGTGTGATAGTGCGCTCCAACGCTGTGTGTTGTGTGCTGCACACTGTGGTGTGTAGCAAGGTGGGGCATGCTGCAGGAATAGTGTGCTGCACAGTAAGGTGTCACATGGTGTGACGCATGCAGTGTGGTGTGGTGCATGCAGTGTGGTGTGGTGTGGTGTGGTGTGGTGCAGTGTGGTGTGGTGCATGCAGTGTGGTGTGGTGCATGCAGAGCAGTGTGGTGTGGTGCATGCAGAGCAGTGTGGTGTGGTGTGGCGCATGCAGAGCAGTGTGGTGTGGCGCATGCAGTATGGTGTGGCGCATGCAGAGCAGTGTGGTGTGGCGCATGCAGTATGGTGTGGCGCATGCAGAGCAGTGTGGTGTGGTGCATGCAGTATGGTGTGGCGCATGCAGAGCAGTGTGGTGTGGTGCATGCAGTATGGTGTGGTGCATGCAGTGTGGTGTGGCGCATGCAGAGCAGTGTGGTGTGGTGCATGCAGTATGGTGTGGCGCATGCAGTGTGGTGTGGTGCATGCAGTGTGGTGTGGCGCATGCAGTGTGGTGTGGCGCATGCAGTGTGGTGTGGTGCATGCAGTATGGTGTGGCGCATGCAGTGTGGTGTGGTGCATGCAGTGTGGTGTGGTGCATGCAGTGTGGTGTGGCGCATGCAGTGTGGTGTGGTGCATGCAGAGCAGTGTGGTGTGGTGTGGTGTGGTGTGGTGTGGTGTGGTGTGGTGCATGCAGTATGGTGTGGCACAGGCAGAGCAGTGTGGTGTGGTGCATGCAGTGTGATGTGGTGCATGCAGTGTGGTGTGACGCACCCGATATGGTACGCTGCACAAAGAGTGTGCTGCTTAGTAACGTGTCAGATGGTGTGACGCATGCAGTTTGGTGTGGCACAGGCAGAGCAGTGTGGTGTGGTGCATGCAGTATGGTGTGACGCACACGATATGGTACGCTGCACAAAAAGTGTGCTGCTTAGTAATGTGTCAGATGGTGTGACGCATGCAGTTTGGTGTGTCACACGAATGGTGTACCACTCAGTCCAATGTCACATCGGTGTGCTGCACGCATTATGGTATCCCTCATGGTAAGCTGCGCCAAGAGGTGCTGTGTGTGTGTGCCGCGTGATGTTGTGGCCAATGGCATTGTGTGCCCCAAAGTGTAGTATTGGCCTGTACTAATGTGTTTACAATCTGTTCCTGAACTACGTCAGACTAAACCACCCAGGTGTGTAATGGCACCAAGCTTAATGGCCCGTGAATGAGCACCGTCAGGCGCACACATCGCCAGTGTGTTGACCCAGTGTGTTGACCCTAATGATCTCATGGGCTCTGCTAGTGGTGCTATGGGAGAACAGTGCAACTAACATAAGGTAGAACAATGGGTCTGTGTAAACTGTGGCAGACCCTACTGCTGTTGGACTTCAAGCAATGGTGTGTGTGTACATGTTGCGGTGCACCACTGGCGACATTTTTAGTAATACGATAGATGGTCATACGTGCAATGTGCGTAAGTGGTGAGATCAGGTTGGATATGAATTGAATGTCAGCCACATTTGACTGATGAACACCTGTCTTTCAAATGCCTGCATAAGGTATGAATATGTACTTCCTCCTTGTATGTGTATTGTCTCTCTGTGAGTACGTACGTACGTACCTGCGTCTTTCATGCCTCAACCTGTATGCATGATACAGCACTAATGCTAATGAGGCTTTTAATCACTCATACAGAATGAACAGGACACTTTTAGTTAGCAAATATGGCGTTGGTTGCACTAAGGCAGAAATCATTGGCAAAACGCAGTCCAACTACTGTAACTATCTATGTATGCTAGTCTACAATATTTGTTTAGACACAATGAATATCACATATGGCACAATGAAGCGTTCTCCAAAAAGTACAATGTCAATGTGTGGTGTTTAGTACTACGTACTTGCATTGTCCATCAAGACTGTGCTATTCACTGTTCCTCTCTGACACTGTGTTTACACTGCCAGTTCTTGAATCAACAGTGGTTCCAATCGCCTAGCAGCAGCCACAACGTTCCTTCACATCAAAGGATTCAACTTGCCTTATGTAAACTGTTAGACCTGGTTAGGGACCCCAAGATTTCAATTAGTAGGAAGCATACTGATTTGTGTCCAATTAGTAGAATAGTGTACATGCCCAGTGCATAGTGCTGTACACACTTGGAAACCTTTCATGTCATGCACTTAGGTGTGGAGTGCTGCTGTGCTGTGTGTGGTAATGTTGGAGGGACGTCTGTTTCACAATTGGAATTATGTTTGACAGGGGGTGGTAGACGCCAGCATCTTGTAGGGTAGAAGCTGTTTTCTTGTATCAGAACTAGAAGTGGTTTAGTTGTGCTGTAGTTGACCTGTAGGCTAAGGAAGTGAGTTGCTCAAAGTTGCAGTACACACACACACACACACACACACACACACACACACACACACACACACACACACACACACACACACACACCACACACACATCACACACACACACACACACACACACACACACACACACACACACACACACACACACACTTGCGCATGCATATGCACATAGGTGTGTGTGTTGCTCCTTTGCCACTATAGAACATAGTACATACTTTCAGACAATCCACATTCATGAACAACAGTTGTGGTCACAGATCAAAGAAGTGCTTATCTCCATTAAATTATTGATACGATCAGTTACACAAGTGTATGCTTCACAATCAATTGGGTGTGTTTGAATGTTGCGGCTGGTCGCCAGGCGCCATTCATACCAACGTTCACCACCATACCTGGGTAATTTCATCAATTTTTCTGCGGTTGTATTCAAGTAGTAAGATCATTGCTTAGATCTTGTGTTACACAGTAGTTCTGTAAGCCGACTGATCGGTGGACATCAAAGGACCTGCTGCCTCTGTGAAGTGACATTATGGTGTAGTCTTTGTTGTGCAGTAAGTTTGATTGATTATGGATTGGGCTTATTTCAAGTGGGTGAGCCACTAGCCTGGGGGGCTACTATTAAGAAGCCCCGTGACAAAGAACACACTATACAGAGTATGTGATACTGTAATTCGAGTAAGGTGTGGTGATGGGTAGATTGTATCAAAGATGTTGTGTGTGTCAGTTAATTGTAACTCAGCAATTGGCACAGGCTCATACAGAACGTATAAATTCATGCTGCTTGAATCAAGAAGATTGCAAGACATTTCTACCCGAAGGTCTTTGTCAGCTGCTTGAAGTCCTGCAACCATTTTGATTGAAGTTGTAGAGTATTGCTCATTTGGCTCATACCTGAATTGTATACACCATGTAATATCTTGAATGCTTTGTGGTGGAGCAGCGCATATTCCTTTGCTGCCTGGAATTCATGTGTGACAAGTGCTGCCTGTGAGCGAAGCCAAGTAAGAGTATTGAGAGGATCTGGTAACAGGAAGGTAGCTACAGTACAGTATGTATACTTGATTGTTAAGGTGCTTTGTGAATTGTGTGCACTCTGGTATGTATGTCTGGCTTGGAGCTGACATCAGGGGTATTGATACTATGTAAAGTTCCATCATAGACAGATTCATTCTCTCGCTCCTTGTGATCTCAGGATCAATGTTGATAGGGAGAAGAATGCCAGTCAGGACCACTCCAGTTGCCTAGTCACAGAGTTGTCAGTTTCTGTTATAGATACACATCAGTGTACGTATGTGTGCTGGCCAGACTAATGACTTCAGCCATTTTAGCTGGTAGACATAAATGAACTGGGCTGTTGAAGTTACTCAGGACTTCATTCAGAAACCCTTTTCTTCCTTGTGGGCAAAACACACAAGATTTATCTATTATGTCACATTGTTTGTGATTTGTATAGCGTAATTTAGGCAGGAAAATTAGGTTCTTATTGGCTAAGCATGACAGTGTGAGTGTTGAATACATGCTCAACTA
The DNA here is from genome assembly GCA_964019415.1 of Ianthella basta. Lineage (NCBI taxonomy): Eukaryota > Metazoa > Porifera > Demospongiae > Verongiida > Ianthellidae > Ianthella > Ianthella basta. The sequence goes on along the minus strand of OZ025885.1, from coordinate 4,871,837 downwards.
CCCCTGTAGGATAGATGTAGGCAACTGGAACTATGGGCTGTCTAGCTATTGTAGGAATGTGGTGGTTGACTCTGTGGTGTCATGTTGGGGACACCTCCTAATGCCTTCTTTCGTATCACTGCCAAATTAAGGTGTACATGCAGATGGACTGCAATGTTATCTAATGGCTATCGTATTGGTATATGTGTGTGCATTCAGGGGCAACTGAGCAAGGTGCCAGGAGTGAGTAGCTCTCTCCCAGATCTGGCGATAGCTGTGTGCATGTGTGCATTAGTGCATGTTTTGTGTCATGTGTGTGCACGTGTGTGTGCATGAGTGCGTGTTTGTGTCGTGTGTGTGTGTGTGTGTGTGTGTGTGTGTGTGTGTGTGTGTGTGTGTGTGTGTGTGTGTGTGTGTGTTGCCTGTGTAAGCCCTCACTTAAGCGTAGTACTCCCTTGCTATGTTTGGTCTCAATCAAATGCATACTTCCCATGCATAATATGGGTACTCATTCAGTGATCTCTCACACAGTACCAGTGCTGCTATAACTGTATGGTTATGAGTGTCTCTGTGTCATGTTGTGTGACTCACTAAGACACACAATGTTGTTAGCACATTGCACAATAGCAACTGGATGTGTTGTGATAGACATGGTCCAAACATATGGTGTCCTGTTGTGTGTTGTTTGTGTGAACAGTGTGGAAGTACTCTACAGTAATTGACTTCCATTTCACTTTCAAGGATATTCAGATTTTATTTTTATTTGATTTTACTCCCTTGTCATGTGTTGCAAGGTACAGTAGATGTGTGTTACACTGTAACTTATGGAGCTTCTGCACTGCATTATACAAATGTCATTCTGGTGAGTGTTCAATCCAAGTACTCTTTGCTGCATATAATATTGTACATATAATTACACATAGTTACATGTACAGAGCCATACTTTATCTGAATGTACAATTAGTATTGTACAGTACATTAGCTCTATGTATGCTACATTACGTATGAAGTGTAGCTGTTGGTGTTACACTGGTACAGACATACACTTTTAGTCTACAAAGGTGGTGTATATACTGTTATCAGATTCTGCCAGTCTTTAAGTATGTATAAAGATACATACGATAGCACACTAGCATGGGAAGTATTCATGTGTTTGTTTGTGAGCACAGCAATGTATATATACATTACAGTAAGTATGCCAATTCCTTTCACTTTGAGGTAATTCGTTGTTTACTCCCTCCCATACATAACGTATGTATACATTGAGTATGCCAATATATACATTATATATACATACATAACGTATGTATATATATACATTGAGTATGCCAATTCCTTTCACTTCAAGGTGATTCATTGTTCACTCCCTCCTGAGTGTCACGACAGTAGTAGTGTGCACACTGTATGTTATCCATCTACTGCACAGTAACTCTTTCTTGCGCTTTTAAGCGTGCACATCTGTGACTCCCTTTCCTGTGTGTGCGCCTCCCCTTGTGATTTCAAGGCCTTTGGTACAGTTACGTGGAATGTGCTGCAGTCTTATTTGTGACCTAAGCAAAATGTACCGTGGGAAGTCTATGTTAAGTAGGAAACCCAGATGTGTTATCATGAATTTTGAGTCATGCTGGGTTGATATATTACTTCCTTTGGACTATCGAGCACATCAACTTCAAATCTCAATTATATCAATTCAATTCAATGTAACCTTTTGCCTGTCAAAGGCTTCATCAGGCATACAATGATTAAGGAAGTGCACAGTCTATATTTGGCAATCTGACATGTTGGGTGCAACTGCTATCATTTCCTTTCACAGAGATAAGTACCCATTGAACCTTAACCGTGAAATGTGATTCCTGTATTCGCTCTTGATACTAAGAGTGGAAGGTCTAGGGTCCACTGACTGCTGTTTGAATGCACAGGATGTCAAACACATAAATGGGCATACACAAATTATACAGTATGTCCTCTGTAATTATACAGTAACTGTCATATTATTAGTCATTCTTTTCTCCTGCCTCCTTCCCAAAGGGCACAGTGCCCTTTGCAGCTTTCGTGTTCCCTTCGGCATTGCTAGCGATCCCTTCGTGCGCACTTCCCATTATTACTGTATATATATTCATTTTACCCTTCACGCTCACCGCAGTGTAAGGAGTGCATGTTATGCACATACCTTATCACAGTTCGAACATGGTATATGGTTAGTCCAAGTCTCCAAAGTGTACGCATTAGACCTGACATCCGAACACTGACAGTCCGCAATTGTTACTGTCATAATTATGTCAGGAGGTTCTTGGTGCACCTATGTACAACGTACGTATGAAACAGGATATTTGAACTTTTCCAGTAAATACACACATATCTGCATACTTGTGGCCAATATATGTATGTATGACTGTTTGGTACATGTGCGTCACACAGTATACGTGCGGGGACACTGTTCAGCAGCTGTCTTCACGCATGGTAGATTGTGCTGTGTACTTGGGGTGCCTGTAAGCGTGTGTTTGTGGGCATACTTGGGTGAGGAAGAGACAGAGATACGTAGTTTGCTGCCACCTGTGGTTTAGGGCAATTCCCCTGAGCCTGTGCTCCTTGCCCCAGTCTGTCTGTGATGCTCTTTGCTGTCGTCACTTCCTTGACTTCCACAATGCTACACACACCACAGAACATCCCTTCAGTAAGTGTTAGTCAGTGATTGTACTCATAAAGTACTGATTGTGAACTCTGTACACATGTCACAATCAAGGAATTTAATAGCAGCCAACTAATAATTATGCGTATTGCTTCATTCAACCACTAGCACATGCCCTTGCTTCATTCCATTGATAAGTTGTATTAACTGACGGCAGCAGCTGCATCTGCATCCCACACACACTTGAGGCTTGGCATGTGACAGATGCGTATGAGATAAGATCAGATCAGCCAATCTTTAGTACACATGCCTACAGGTATGGGTCCCCTCTATGACATGAGCATGTGTGTTATTCCACTAAGTGGCAAATGGAATCCAGTGCCATTAAATGGACTGATAACACTTTGGCCATTATGAATGAGTGGAGCTATGTGGAAGGTTTGTCTTGTGTGACAAAGGTGCTAAGAGAACTTTCAAGCTGTTTGTGGGTATCAACACCAGTCACCCAGATGTGTCACATTGTTTACGATGTACATCTTTGTGGTACAGTTCAGGCCAACGTACTTCTATTTTCCTGCTTACAGAGGTGTTCTCATTTCCCAAGGTAGGCATCATCATAATCAGTTAGTACACATTTCAATGTACAGAAGTTGGGATCATTCGCACTGTTATCATCACAGAGGTGTACACATCTCTATGTGTGCTTGTGACAGTAGGCACTGTCCTCAATAGAGAAGTGTCCTTATTTCAGAGGTAGTTTTGTACACATCTCTATACTGTATGTGCTTGAGACAGTAGGCACTGTTCTCATTAGAGAGGTGTCCATATTTCAAACTGAGGTGGTGTTGTACACATCTCTATGTAGCTGGGACAGTAGGCACTGTTCTCATTAGAGAGGTGTCCATATTTCAGACTGAGGTGGTGTACACATCTCTATGTAGCTGGTACAGTAGGCACTGTCCTCATTAGAGAGGTATTCTTAGTTTATGTTGTCCTTTACAAGAAGGTTCAATTGTATTGCTCCCGGCACCACAGTTATGTCAAACTTGTGTACAGTTGTTAAGTTGTACAGTAATTGGGATTGCTTGCATTCTTTGAATATGTGAAATGCTATTTTTGGCACACTGCGGCCATCATTCAGTCACAGAGTAACTTATTTATTCTTTGTGTCAGTGTATGTTGAAGTGGGAGAGGGTCTAGCTGCCCAGGCAGAACAGTTCACATAGTGTGTTATATGATGGATCTCCCCCCCCCCCCCCCCCCCAATTAATATTGTCAATACTTTATTGTATTTTGCATTGGGTTAATGTGTCTGGGTTCAGTTGCAAGGGAATCCCTTCTCTGTCTGTCAGTGTGGTGCTTCCTGTGAGCTCACAACCACACACAATGTGTTTTTTCCATCAGGTTCACAGTCCTATAGATCATTCCATCCCCCTGAATCTCTCTTGTCTCCCCGTCATTCACTGCAGTATTCCCCTGGGGCTGTCACCCACACACAAGTTTGCATAACTGTGGCTTCAACTGCATTACTGTGGCTTCAACTACATTACTGTGGCTTCCTTAGAGCTAGGCAATTTGGCTGTAATTTTAAATGTACTGTTGTCGTTGGCAACTGGATACAGGGTTAAAAAGTAGCTGTGTACGGCAGGACATTGGTGTATCCTGCATGTGGGAGGTTGCGCATACATAATTATGCGTATATGTCTATGTAATTATATGTAGTAGTCCAATATTTGATGTACAGTGGTCCCCTGTCTATAGTGGTCATTGTATAATGCAGCCACCTGTCTAAAGCAGCCAGCCTTCCCTGCTCCAAACACTTGATGTACAGTGGAACCTGTCTATAGTGGTCATTGTATAATGCAGCCACCTGTCTAAAGCAGCCAGCCTCCCCTGGTCCAAACAATTGATGTACAGTTGAACCCGTCAATAGTGGTCACTGTATAATGCAGCCACCTGTCTAAAGCAGCCAGCCTCCCTGGTCCAAACAATTGATGTACAGTGGAACCTGTCTATAGTGGTCACTGTATAATGCAGCCACCTGTCTAAAGCAGCCAGCCTCCCTGGTCCAAACAATTGATGTACAGTGGAACCTGTCTATAGTGGTCACTGTATCATGCAGCCATCTGTCTACAGCAGCCAGCCTCCCTGGTCCAAACAATTGATGTACAGTGGAACCTGTCTATAGTGGTCACTGTATAATGCAGCCACCTGTCTAAAGCAGCCAGCCTCCCTGGTCCAAACAATTGATGTACAGTGGAACCTGTCTATAGTGGTCACTGTATCATGCAGCCATCTGTCTAAAGCAGCCAGCCTCCCTGGTCCAAACAATTGATGTACAGTGGAACCTGTCTATAGTGGTCACTGTATCATGCAGCCACCTGTCTAAAGCAGCCAGCCTACCCTGGTCCAAACAATTGATGTACAGTGGAACCTGTCTATAGTGGTCATTGTATAATGCAGCCAGCCTCTCCTGACCTGACCAGCATCAGTACTTTGCATCACAATCTGTAATATAGCCACTGGTCCATGTCATGTGCTCCCAGCCATAACTAACAATGCCAATTGAACAGGCTTAACAGTTCTGTGTGTCAACAGTGATTCTTTCCTCTGGTAGTACAGTGGAACCTGTTTAAGATGGTCACTGTGTTAGGCAGCCACCTCTCTAAAACAGCCAGCCTCCCTGGCCCCAAGTAGCACAATCTACCTCTGTAGAGCAGCCACCTGTCTATAAAGGTCAGTTAGAACTGGCCCACAGGTGGTTCTCTTAGACAGGTCCCGCTGTATAAATTAAGCTTTAACCATCCAATGGTTCGCATTGCATTGATACCAGAGTAATAACATTAACCCCCACTCCTGCGACCAGCAGGGTGCACCTGTTTTTGATGCAGTTAGGTGGTACTTTGGCATTTATTCCAAATTATTATACTGCAACCCCCATCTTGCCATATAAGGAAATGCATTCACAATTTTTTGAATATATGTACGTACAGTATAAGCAGTCAAGACAGGATATTACCAGTTACTAGATGAATATTTCGACTTCTCCTAATGCATTCTACTCAGGCAGTCTGTCCTACAACTGCTGTGGTGGTGAATTAGTGTCTTTGTGCATGCATTATAACACAATTAGCACAGACCCCACAGGTGTGCCCCCACAGCAGCCACACAGTGTTGTTTCAATCATGTTATCAGAGTATTTACGTCACAGCCTGGTTGAAACCTGATGAGCAAAGTAAACATATTATACCATAATTTTATGAAAATGGTAATTGGGTTATAAACTGTGTGCTGTTACTGGTGAAGTCGCTCCAATGCAAGGGCCAGGCTAAGTCGCTGAACCAGCCGTATGTCTCAATTGCATTAGTCAACTGCACTTACTTAGCTGCTCCACCTTTCAACCATCTACCTCAAGCAGCTAGCCTGCCTGGCCACATGCTCTGCACAAGCCTTCTGGATCAACCACCTGTGTGTGTACATGTGTATATACGTATGCTAAAGGCAGACGATTAGGACGGCCCGCTATGTTCCCTTGTCATGTGTGTTGTATGTTGATGGAGCGCTAATACAGAGTATATGTATGTTTAGTCTAGGGGCTTTCACCTTTATTTGTTGTTCATGACCATTTTGATGTCTAAGACACATGCACACACACACACACACACACACACACACACACACACACACACACACACACACACACACACACACACACACACACACACACACACACACACACACACACACACACACACACACACACAGACAGACGTACTGTATATTCTTTTGCCACATGGTTATGTCTGTGATGCTACACCATCTGGGTGTGAGGAATATGCATTCCTCAGCAGTTGAAAAGGACTGGACACATTGATGGAGTAGTGGGTTTGTTGTGTGCATTCGGGATAGGAGTACTGAAACTTTGATTAAGGAGTGTGTGCATGTTGTGTACATATGAGTGAGGAGTACTGGAAGCACTGACTAAGGAGTGGACATTCTGTGTGCATTTGGGAGAGGAAGAATGCATGGAAACAGTGGTGAAGTAGTGGGTGTCTTGTGTACACATGATTGAGGAGGAGTGAAGACATTGTGTGTATGTTGTGTACATCTGAGTGAGGAAGACTGCGTAGGTATTGATAGGAGTGTGCTGTGTTGTGTACACACAGTATAGGACTGGCATTTCTTGTGTAGTTGAAAATTGCTTTTATGGTATCTAAGCACTCTCACTGAGTTTTGAGAAAATGATGTATTGAGTTAAACAGTCCCTTTGGGCATGTTATTGCATTAGGTGAAGAGGCCTTTCATGACAATGTTAGTTCTGCACTTCGGTGTTTCTGCCCGCATTACAAGCCCTAATGCGGTGAGAACAGTACCTTAGCGTGACGTATGGTGCATTAGTAAAGACACACAATGATGTGTTTGGCTGCAGTTTGCTGGATATAGTTCCCCAACAACCAAATACATACACCAATGCCTCCAAGTTGGCAAATGAGCTGTCACCATTCATGAGAAAGAATAGGCTAGGCACTTGAAGCTTGACATGTATGATCATGAAATGCGTATGAGATACTGTATGGTTAGTTGAAGCAGCCTTACACACATGCCAACAAGTACTGAATTAACCTCTCTATGACATGGACATGTGGGTTATTTTGCTAAGTGGTGAATGGAATTCTGCTGGTATTGACTGGACTGATAACACTAGGGCGTAGGGTGATTGCAGAAGAGTGGATGGTGTCATGCACCAAGACCGTGGAAGCATTGTCACTAATGGCTCCAGTTCTCTGGGTGAACTTCTGCTTGGCACCAAATATACCAGTGTCTGCAAGTTACCCAAATAATCTGTCACCGTTCATGAGGAGAATCCCGGGGTAACACCTCTGTGTGCCTTTGCTGGCTAGGCCACAATTCAGTTACACCACATGCAAACATTGGGGAGCATGCAGCAGCGGTGTGGTATGCAGTTTTCAGTGCATGCACCACAAATTGAAATAATTCACTTCTTCTGCATAACATGAAAGGGAGTACAATTTGTGCCATTTTCCATAAAATTGGGTTTGTGTACGTATATGAATTAGCTAACACCCCTTTAGGCATAGAGTGTAAGCATTACATAATTATTTCACTAGCTGTTCACAATAGCATTGCAGTTACACTGTGGTATACAGCGGAACCTGAGAATTAAGACCAACCACTGCCCTGAATGTACATTAAGGCATTGCACACTACAATGAGAAACCTGAGAAATAAGACCATTTTAGGTATTGTCATGAATCTACAGTATAATGCATTGGTAAAGTGAACCTCAGGATTAAGGCAATCCACTTTACCCCCTCATCTTATCATTTGGGGTACCCTTACCTGGTTGTGTTGTATCAGGTGGTAGGGTCAAGCAAGGTGTTGGTGGTGATGCCGTTGGTTTGTTCACATAAGTCTTAGAGATCCTCTCCACATCCGTTAAACTTACCCATACACCATTCACCATGGCAAGGTGTAGTTAGTTAGAGTAGTAGTTATTATGAACATAAGAATGTTTCCTGGTTAAACTGGCATGTACTGTACCCCACATGGGCATGCGAGTGAAAGAATGCATTGTGTGGAGCATGCTGTTGTCAACACTGTTTGCAATCAGGGCTCCGTAAACCTGAGAATTAAGACCACTCAATGTGCCAAAGGGTCTCAGTGAAGCATGCTAACCACATTATACCTAAGAATTAAGTCCACTCACTTGCTCGATCGAGCAGTCACAGTAAGGCGTTGTAGTCCTCATGCAGTACAAATAAAGACCACCCAGTACCTTAAATGTACAGCAAGCGGTATACATGGACGTAAGAGCTGTTTGCTTTGTAATAATAGTCTAGGTTTATACGTAAAAAGTGTGCACACAGTGACAGACAGTGCAAGTCCAGTTGCCTTGGAGACACTGAGCAGTAGAACCAATAACTTTCGGTCAATGGTATGCCTCGCCAGCTGGTCCAGGTTCCTCTGTGCACCTGTGTATACGTAGGTACAAGCATCCGAATATGTTCACCCTCATGTACTGTCCTACGTGTATGGGCATGGCAAGGGTTATGTGGAGAACACGATTGTGTATGCACTACATTGCATGTAGTGTAGTTCCTCTATATGGAGTTCTGTACTCTGTAATACTGTACATATTAGGGCGCGTGGATTGTGTACGCCTTGTGAGAGCGCCACAATGTCTTGTTCCCCAGTATGGGAACATCTTTGGTAGTAGTTGCCCGTGTCATTCAATCCTCTCTTCCCCAGTAGCTAATTGGGGCTGTGTGTGGCAGCCGTGTGGTCAAGACCTGATGTGATCATCGAACATGAAGTCGGTTTCTCATTATGTCAGTGAGCCAAAGGTACTGCATGGTACATTATGTAGGAGCTGTGGAATGCTGTGTGCAACTATCAGAAGTAGGAAACGTCTTGGGTTGGTTTGTTAGATTATTAGTGTACGTAATTTGATAAGACTACCCACAATGTTGGCTCCAGTCTATCCACACTTTCAATTTATGTACCAAAGATGATTAAATGGGCTGCAACTTGCACAGTCTTTCAACATTTATGACGATTCTTAAGGCTAGTTGCCAGTCAGTTAGGCTCTATAATTAATACATGGCACCACTGTCTGTTGGTGTTAGTTAGGTCATGCTTCTAGTGTCCCACTTATACGCACTGGGCAGCGTGTAGCACTGTCCGGTGCTCACTTTTCGGTGCGTGCACACGCACGCACACACACACACATACGTGCACACGCGTGTGCACACACATGCACACACACACACACAGCGTGCACACACATGCACACACACACACATATGTGCACACGCGTGTGCACACACATGCACACACTCACACACAGCGTGCACGCACACGCACACACACACAGCGTGCGCACACACACACACACACACACACACACACACACACACACACACACACACACACACACACACACACACACACACACACACACACACGCAATGTCTATTCTTCCTGTCACATGTTCCTGCCTGCCATGAATATGCTGTATAGAGTAACTGTTCTAAGTAATCAATATACTGTACTCGTACATGCAATACATTTTGGAGAGGAGGACTGAAGACATTGATTGAGGGGTGTGGTGTGTTGTGTACATACGTATGTATGGGAGAGGAGGACTCATGGAGGCAGTGATCAAGTAGTCTTGCCTTCAGCCCCTATTTCTCCACAAGCATACTATTATGCTATTGCGGAGAAATCCACTTGTGATTGTGTAGTAGTAGGGGCTGGCATACGAGACTATATAGGTCAAATTGTGTGTATGTTGTGTACATATGAGTGAGGAATACTGGAAGCACTGACTAAGGAGCGGGCATTCTGTGTGCATTTGGGAGAGGAAGAATGCATGGAAACAGTGGTGAAGTAGTGGGTGTCTTGTGTACACGAGTGAGGAGGAATGAAGACATTGTGTGTATGTTGTGTACATCTGAGTGAGGAAGACTGTGTAGGTATTGATAAGGAGTGTGCTGTGTTGTGTACATATACCAGAGTGGCATTTCCTGTGATGTCCAAACTTGCTTCTGTGGTAGCTTTCTTCCCAAGTTTGAAAAAGGGATCTATTGAGTTGAACAGTGCCTCTGGACATACAGTACGTGCCGTGTTAATGCCATGGAGGCAGTGGAGAGACCTTTCATATTGGTCCCGTACTTCATGGTATTCCTGCCCACGCTAATAGGCCCTAATGCGATGAGTGAAGACATACAATGGTAGGTCAGACTGCAGTTGTTGGGTGTAGTTTCACGTACCGTACATGACATCCTAATAAGTATGCCAGTGTCTGCAAGTTACCCAAACGTGCTGCCTCCACTCATGGGCAGAATGCCAAGGCAGCACGTCTGTGCGCCTCTGCTAATTAGGTCACATTTCACTTATTCCATGTACACACATTGGGGGATGCACGCAGCAGTACACAATTTTCAGTGCGTGCGCCACAAACCTGAAATAAGTCAATTGCTCTTTACTACATAGGTTGTACACTACCTACGTACTTTGTTTAACATTTACCATGAAATTGGTTTAGTATTAATTTGGCCAACACCCCGATATGCATAGAGTATACACATTACATAACTTAGTTATTCATGCCACCAACTGTTCATTACATTTGCAGTTACAATTGGTGTACAGTAGAATCACACTCTGTGGGCCACTCCAGAAAAGTGGACATTTTGATTATGCAGGCATTTTCAATACATATGTCATGCCAATTGGGCCCATTCTACAGTAACACTGTAAACTTCCCCTTGAAATGCAGACACCATGCTAATCTGTGTTGCGCCTGGTATACGGGCTTTGCAACACTGTATTAATGTCACCCGATTGATATTCCAGACAGTTCAATCTGCTGCCTGAAAATTTCCAATAACTGCTTTGCATTGCTGCCTTGCACATGCTATTGACACACAGGATCAACACAGAACAAGTCAAGTGGCACAATTGTGCATTTAAGGGTTGCTAACTGCCTGTACTATGGGAAAGCACTGTGAGCATCTAGCTACCCTTGAAATTTATGGCAAGCATGTAGGGAGCTCAAGCGAACTGCCTCCCTTTACAAAACTAACTTAAAGGTATTAGTGTATAATATAAGGCTACTTCACTATAATTAATGAAAGCTGTACAGTCTACTGTATCTCATCTAACCTGTTTGGGTGCCCTTGCCAGCTTGTGATGTATCAGGTGGCATGTTCAAACATGGTGTTATGGCGATGCTGCTGGATTGTTCATGGAATTCCAAGAAATCCTCCTCATATTCATGGCATCTACCCATGCACCACACACCAAGGAAGAGCACCATGTATCATGCAAATATGTATCCACCTCATGCCCCGTTTCATCCAGTTGTCATGGAGCAGCAGAAACAAAGTATAACTTCTAGTAATGTGTTGCTAGGCGGTATCTAGCAGCCAGTTTTCGCTGTATCACCAGCGAGACACTGGTACTGTATGGGATATTATGTAGGAGCTGTGGAATGCTGTGTGTAATTATCAGAAGTAGGAATATCCTTGCTGCACATTCTTGGGTTGATTTGTCGGATTAGTGCATAATTCGATAAGGTTAGCCGCAATGCCGGCCCCAGTCCTCCTACCCCGGCCCCTGAATGTACTGTAGGTACCAAAAGCAAGGGGACACATTCAGTGTACCAGATAGAGCAGTCTGGAAGTTTTTTCTTAGTGTGTCACCATTCCAATTTTTCAGCACTCATAGGCCTTGGAGTAAACAGTGAAACCTCCAAGTTTGAAACGATAGCTTTTCCTTGGTTTGTATAGGGAATGGAAGGAGCCATAATGGCACTTTCCCATAATTGCATACAGCACTTAGCGAGGATGCAAGGTTGCCCCAGCTTATGTGATGTAGGGGAAAAGTACAGTTTTAGATTTTTTAATTTCTAAGCCAACATATAGAAATGTCACTGTTTGCCCTGAGGTCTACCGTGCTGATAACAGGGAAACTCCGTGTAGCACATGTACAGAGTTTCAAGTGAGCTCTATTTGAAGTTATGAATGTGACGGATTACAATTTGTGAAGTGTTATAACATTTAAGACAATTCTTACTGGATTGGAATCTGTCTAAGATGGTCACTGTGTAAGATACCCACTTCTCTAAAACAGCCAGCCTACCTGACCCCAAATAGCACTAACATTGCTCTAAAGCATTCCAATCTACCTCTGTAATGCAGCCACCTCTCTACATTAGACCACTTAGACTGATCCACAGGTGCCTGTCTCTGACAGGTGCCACTGTACTGCATAGTTAATTGTTGCTCAAATTGGGCCGATGTATTGTAATTGTTGCCTACATTGTTACAGTGTCTGTTTGATGGTCTTAATCTGTGTGTGCTTGGGAAGGGAGTCAGCATGGCACCATGCACTGTCTGTTTCCGCTAGCAGTGTCATAATTTCATTGTCTATATGCACACTTTGGGCAGCACGCGTCGTTTTTCCAGAGCACAATTTTCAGTGCATGCACTATAAATTGAAATAATTCATTTGTTCGTCTGTGTGACAAAGGGTGGTTTCCCAACAAACTTCCAAAAAATCCTCTCCTTTTCATTGCACCTGCCTATTGACTCTGCAACAAGGAAAGAGTGCCAGTGAATACGTGTCTGACAGCACTGCATAGCCGCTGCAGTCTGAGTTGACTCTAGAATCGGCTAAATCTGTTATCAATTAGACAACAGTCCTGTTGGGTCTATTTAGGAGGTATACGTACCTCTACCGCTAGTACTGGACAATGCCCCTGGTATGTCAAAGTATTTCCTATACAGTAAATAATACACACATGATATGCATTATAGTAGCATAAAGGTGGGCTATAATTTTGTCTTTGAGACAGTGTTGTTCAGGTACAAAGTGGCCCAAACTGACCGAAGTGTCAATATTCCCATGACCTGCCTTCAAGCGAGTGTCCATCACTGCACATGTTGCATGGACAAAGTGATGATGTAGGCAGTGTGTTATAGCAGCACAATTTGACACAAGTGGGATGGATGCAGATAAATGACAGCAGGTAGCAATCATGTACCGCAGCTATCATTGGCTAAGGCTGCCTATACATACGGTTCCTCTAAGTTAAAACCTCCCCTTTGCTCCCTTGTGCTACCGTGAATAGAGATCATATTACTCTACTTGAATGACAACAGCATGGTCTGGGGACTAACAGGCAGCTTCAACTGAGACGCTGCATACTCTGCATAGTTGTTAACACCTCGACTGTAGCAGGTTATCTCTGAGGATGGAAGGCACGCAACATGACACTGTATAGACCAGTGACATTTAACCCATCTCAGTGGACCTCCAACAACCCTGACCAGTCTCCGGGGGCATCACCTTCAAATCCCTCACTGCACCTCAGCATAGTTGGTCCTAGACGCAGACAGATAACAGCTGGTCTGCCCCAGCACATAGTACAACAAATGGTTTATTAATGAATCGAAGTTCCTGTTACCATGGTAACAGGCATCTAAGCACTGTTTCTGAAGCTCACAGACACCCTTGCAGTGCCCTTCACACCATGTTAAGTCAGAGTCTAACTAGGAACCAACTAGGCTCCAACTATGATTAGTCCAGCCAGGGTCTAACTAGTGCCGTAAATGTGCTGGAGTTCATAGCAGAGACTTGCAGTTGTGTACTGCAAGCACCAATAATACTATTGAAACATTTATACAGTAATGTGTGTGCTGTGTTTACGTCCTAATCAGACAGTTCAGGCAACGCTGGCTACTGCTTGGTACACTGAACTGCTGACAACAGCGCAGGAGTCAGTGTAAACTCCTCACTGAAGCAAAAGCAAGTGTTTATGGCCATCTGAGGCAAATTCATTACCATGGACACAAATGTTGCCAAGAACACAAAGTTAGGTGTTTTGCTGGACAACAAATATATATTACGAGAAACCAGCCTGTGCGTGATATACTGTATAAGTACATATTATATAAGCACATAACATATAAGTACATACGTACTGTATAAATACATACTGTATAACTACATACTGCACATACGTAAGTATCATACACTGTAGTAGTGTCATAGCCATACTAGGAGCTCTGCGCTTGGCCCACTCATTCAATAGAAATGCAGAAGAGTTGCTTTCCTTCCACTTCAACAAGCCCAAGTCATCACTGTAAACGCACCTCCCCTCCCAGCCCCCAAGTTGTAGACCCACAAAATAAACAGCTGATAAAAACACATCAGTATCAGCAGTTGGAAGTAGTCTGAGGACACAATATCTATGTAGGTGCATGACCGATAAGTGGGTGCACTAACACAGGGTGACATAATATGTGTATGTTATTGCAAGATATCTTGTACCACCAACACATATTCTTAGTCCTCCCACCCCGGCCCCTGAATGTACTGTAGGACCAAAAGCAAGGGGACACATTCAGTGTACCAGATAGAGCAGTCTGGAAGTTTTTTCTTAGTGCGTCACCATTCCAATTTTTCAGCACTCATAGGCCTTGGAGTAAGCAGTGAAACCTCCAAGTTTGAAACGATAGCTTTTCCTTGGTTTGTATAGGGAATGAAAGGAGCCATAATGGCACTTTCCCATAATTGCATACAGGCCACTTGACTGACGCACAGGTGGCTGTCTCTGACAGGTGCCACTGTACTGCGTAGTTAATTGTTACTCGAATTGGACCGATGTATTGTAATAGTTGCCTACATTGTTACAGTGTCTGTTTGATGGTCTTAATCTGTTGTGTGCTTGGGGAGAGAGTCAGCATGGCACCATGCACTGTCTGCTTCCGCTAGCAGTGTCATAATTTCATTGTCTACATGCACACTTTGGGCAGCACGCGTCGTTTTTCCTTCACACAATTTTCAGTGCATGCACTATAAATTGAAATAATTCATTTGATCATCTGTGTGACAAAGGGTGGTTTCCCAACAAACTTCCAAGAAATCCTCTCCTTTTCATTGCACCTGCCCATTGACTCTGCAACAAGGAAAGAGTGCTAGTGAATACGTGTCTGACATTAGCCTTGCTTATGCATTTCTCACATAAAACTGTCCCTGATTAATTTGACATGTGCCTCACATGGGCATAGGGGTATAAAGCATGCGTGTGGCTATCCAATGTCAACACACTATTGTAATTGTTTTATTATTACAGATAGCATACTGTGAAACCTGAGAATTAAGACCACTCAATGTACTAAGGGTCGCAGTAAAGTAGTGTGCCCACATTAAAACCTGAGAATTAAGGCCACTCAATGTACTAAATGGTCATGCATAGCCACTGCAGTCTGAGTTGACTCTAGAATCGGCTAAATCTGTTATCAATTAGACAACAGTCCTGTTGGGTCTATTTAGGAGGTACATATACGTACCTCTACTGCTAGTACTGGACAATGCCCCTGGTATGTCAAAGTATTTCCTATACAGTACATAATATACACATGATATGCATTATAGTAGCATAAAGGTGGGCTATAATTTTGTCTTTGAGACAGTGTTGTTCAGGTACAAAGTGGCCCATACTGACCGAAGTGTCAATAGTCCCATGACCTGCCTTCAAGCGAGTGTCCTTCACTGTACATGTTGCGTGGACAAAGTGATGAAGTAGGCAGTGTGTTGGAAAGTCCACCACAGTCTATGATGTAAGCTAAAAGTCTGAGGTAATCTTGATCACCTTGTGATGGGAGTCATGCTCGAAGGGGATATGTGTGTTGGTGGTATATGTAGCGAAGTTCCTGCTCGTTGTGTACATATGTACTTTAAGTATCACCGTATAAGGTAATCCGTTGACCTAGACCTTTGAGATGATCATGTGCATGATGTCACATTTTGTGCTGGGAGTCATGCTCAAACAGAAGATTGATAATAGTGGCCCACGCTAGGGTTAGTCTGGCTTGCTAGGCCATACCATCTAAACGCCAGGCGCTTAGGAACGCCTGGGGGCGTGTAGATGGGATGTGGTCTAGCAAGCCAGACTAGCAGTAGAGTTAAATCACTTGCAAAATTCCAAGAATCCTTCACCATTGTGTAGGTCTGACCTCAGATCATGCACCGAGGCAAGAATATGTGTTGTTGGTACAAGATACGTATCTTGCAATAACATACACATATTATGTCACCCTGTGTTAGTGCACCCACTTATCAGTCATGCACCTACATAGATATTGTGTCCTCAGACTACTTCCAACTGCTGATACAGATATGCTTTTATCAGCTGTTTATTTTGTGAGTCTACAACTTGGGGGCTGGGAGGGGAGGTGCGTTTACAGTGATGACTTGGGCTTGTTGAAGTGGAAGGAAAGCAACTCTTCTGCATTTCTATTGAATGAGTGGGCCAAGCGCAGAGCTCCTAGTATTGCTATGACACTACTACAGTACAGTGCATGATACTTATATACATATGTGCAGTATGTAGTTATACAGTATGTATTACACAGTATGTACTTATATGTTATGTGCTTATATAATATGTACTTATACAGTATATCACACACAGGCTGGTTTCTCGTAATATATATTTCCATTGGTTAATAGCCACATGGTACTACGTCTCACACATTACTGTAATTGTGAATCTACAGTATGCGTTTACACTCTTGGCTTCCTTTAAAGCTGTCTGTCTGTGAAACAAAAAGAAGATAGCGCATGTTTGTTGTGGATGTCTCTTGTGTAGTGGCCAATGAGTGTTGCCATTTTACAATTAATTAATAATTAAATGCCTTCCAAGGGGTATGTACTGTATCTGTAGGATTTAGAGCACAAGGTATGAGGGCGTGAAGTGCCCGAGTACCAATTGTATAGCACTTAACTGCTATACTGTAGATCCCTACCAGTTGTCCAGCAAATCACCTTACTTTGTGTTCTTGGCAACATTTGTGTCCATGGCAACAAATTTGCCTCAGATGGCCATAAAGACTTGCTTTTGCTTCAGCGAGGAGTTTACACTGACTCCTGCTCTGTTGTCAGCAGTTCAGTGTACCAAGCAGTAGCCAGCGTTGCCTGAACTGTCTGATTAGGACGTAAACACAACACACACATTACTGTATAAATGTTTCAATAGTATTATTGGTGCTTGCAGTACACAACTGCAAGTCTCTGCTATGAACTCCAGCACATTTACGGCACTAGTTAGACCCCAGCTGGACTAATTATAGTTGGAGCCTAGTTGGTTCCTAGTTAGACTCTGACTTGACTGGTGTGAAGGGCACTGCAAGGGTGTCTGTGAGTGTCAGAAACAGTGCTTAGATGCCCGTTACCATGGTAACAGGAACTTTGATTCATTAATAAACCATTTGTCATACATATGTACTGGGGCAGACCAGCTGTTATCTGTCTGCGTCTAGGACCAACTATGCTGAGGTGCAGTGAGGGATTTGAAGGTGATGCCCCCGGAGACTGGTCAGGGTTGTTGGAGGTCCACTGAGATGGGTTAGATGTCACTGGTCTATACAGTGTCATGTTGCGTGCCTTCCATCCTCAGAGATAACCTGCTACAGTCGAGGTGTTGACAACTATGCAGAGTATGCAGCGTCTCAGTTGAAGCTGCCTGTTAGTTCCCAGGCCATGCTGTTGTCATTCAAGTAGAGTAATATGATCTCTATGCACGGTAGCACAAGGGAGCAAAGGGGAGGTATTAACTTAGAGGAACCGTATGTATAGGCAGCCTTAGCCAATGATAGCCGCGGTACATGATTGCTACCTGCTGTCATTTATCTGCATCCATCCCACTTGTGTCAAATTGTGCTGCTATAACACACTGCCTACATCATCACTTTGTCCACGCAACATGTACAGTGATGGACACTCGCTTGAAGGCAGGTCATGGGACTATTGACACTTCGGTCAGTTTGGGCCACTTTGTACCTGAACAACACTGTCTCAAAGACAAAATTATAGCCCACCTTCATGCTACTATAATGCATATCATGTGTATATTATTTACTGTATAGGAAATACTTTGACATACCAGGGGCATTGTCCAGTACTAGCAGTAGAGGTACGTATACCTCCTAAATAGACCCAACAGGACTGTTGTCTAATTGATAACAGATTTAGCCGATTCTAGAGTCAACTCAGACCGCAGTGGCTATGCAGTGCTGAGCCTTGACTAAGTCTTACACAATGTACTCTACAGTACTATGAATGCCTCACTACATACAGGGCAGTGAGTGGTCTTAATTGACAGGTTTTAATGTGGGCACACTACTTTACTGTGACCCTTTAGTACATTGAGTGGTCTTAATTCTCAGGTTTCAATGTGATTACCTTATACGGTGATACTTAAAGTACATATGTACACAACGAGCAGGAACTTCACTACATATACGTACCACCAACACACATATCCCCTTCGAGCATGACTCCCATCACAAGGTGATCAAGATTACCTCAGAGTTTTAGCTGACGTCATAGACTGTGGTGGACTTCCCAACACACTGCCCACTTCATCACTTTGTCCACGCAACATGTGCAGTGAAGGACACTCACTTGAAGGCAGGTCATGGGACTATTGACACATCGGTCAGTATGGGCCACTTTGTACCTGAACAACACTGTCTCAAAGACAAAATTATAGCCCGCCTTTATGCTACTATAATGCATACAACATGTGCAGTGAAAGAGATGGGATATGTACATCCATGTTAAATTAATAAATTGTGTCATTCTCTATGCATTTACAGTAGTTCATTCTGAGTGGGGTATGTACCAATTCATACTTAACATACGTACTGTATGTCCTGCATGGGTCACTCTAAGCTGGGTGTGTGTATCACCGGTGGCTTGACCCACTCTATATGTCGTTGGTATAAAGTCCCTACCTCCTCCTTTTGACTGTGTTATCATCTTCCAGTGCAGACATCCAAATAATTGACTGATGGTTATTAAATTGCTGTTGTGCTGTGCTTTCCATTCCTCCACGGCCTCTAGGCATTGATAGTAAGACTCATCATACACGCCAATCAGTCTTAACTTTGTTATTTGAACGAAATTGATCACTGTGCTGTTTACACAGGTGGCTGCAGATTTGGTCTGTATGTGTGCAATACTGATAAACCTTGTGTGGTTCGTAAATCATTTGCTTTGCTGGACCGTCCACAACAGGTCAGCATGCATTGCTGTAGTTACGTAGTTACGCTGTCATTGTCATCCCCGCATTGATTGTCAGCATCATTATTAACCCTCGGCGCATGCACCGTAGGGTTACAGTAGTTGGGTGTGTGTGTGTGTGTGTTCGTTACGGCTTTTCCATACAGTAACAAATTGGACAAGAAGACCTACAGATCGCCTCAACACTGCGAAAGATTGAATTAAAACGAGTATAAAACAGTCTCTTCACAAAGCTACAGATTTCGCTTTGAAGCATTTAGCGCATCTGTCAGCCATTTTGGCTGCCCTGGCTAGCGCACAAGCATATTCTAATCGTGTGACTCGTGTTACTCTCGACCAGGCAGTGCTTTAGTTGCCCACTTTGCCATTTTGTTGGGCGTAGCTATATAGCGCATGTGCGTACGGTCATCTCTGGTGGTTGCTCTGGACCAAGTGTTTTTTTTTGCCTGAAGGAAGGTGTGTTCTTTGGCCTGAAGGAAGGTAGCTATGTCCTCAGGGCAGTGCTCCACTGGGTGAGGTATTTTGTGCCTTGCAGAGTCTGTTTCATTCTTCCCCCAAATTCCACTTGGTCCTTCACTTTCAACACTTTGATTTTCATGCTAATTCTGGAAGTCATCAAGGATTTCCTGTGATAAAAGTGTTATAATTTTGGATGCAATTGCAATATCAGCCTTCAACGATGCCACATCCTTGAGGTGCTGGCTGCTCTTATTATTTGCCATAATGTCGTAATTGCTAGATTGCTGCACACTGACTGGTTGCCACCTCTACAATTAGCATAGTGTTACTGTACCATGACGTAATAATTGCCCATATTGCAGAGTCAGCACTGTTGCCTTAATGCATGTCTGAAAATAGTATAGTTTGCTACGGTGTAAGTACAGTCAGTTGCTATCATTCTCCCATGCAGTACTTTTGACTTAATACCAGCTCTTAATTTACAACCAAACATTCTAAGTAACATTTTCATTCAGATGACTGAAACTTTCTATATAGCATATTACGCCGAGGGTTTAGCACTTTAGTGCCTTCAATCAGGGTGGTATCACCTCTGAAGAAGATTGCCTCAGTGTGCAAATGGTCTGAGAACGCAATGTATGGAATAACAATGTCAGTTCGTGTCAACGAATTACTGCTGTGCTACTGTTGTGGTTATCAAACCACTGTTGCCCATGGCAACATGTACTAGGTAGTGCAAAATGCAGTAGACTATGCCAAGCAGCAGACAAAGGTAGGCAGAGTAAATTGTACCCCGATAACTAAATGTGTGAAGTATTTAATCAACTATGTGTGGTGTGATGGCGGTTAATTCTACTTTGGAAAACCCATTTCTTCTTCCAGATTGTCTTTTGAATCTTTTCTGAACTTAAAGTGTATTCTGCTATTGAAAGCCGTCCATTTTGAATTGTTGTGTTTTCCTCCATCCACCATCCTTATTGTGTGCAGTCAGTGTTCGAATGTCAGCTGTTGACAATGGTCATGCTTATTGCACAAGCCCAGAGGTCTGTAACATGAGTATGCACCTTACAACAGTCCTATTCACTGTATGGACTACTGCATAGTACATGTGTTTTCAGGTGTGCATGGGATTCACAACTGTGGAAGTCGATGTCTTACGAGTGGCTGTACTGAGCCTCACCCTGCTATGCTGTGTGCAACTCCCACTCAATTTCCAAGTGCATTGACATTGTGTATGTGTGTAGGTATGTATGTACATATGTATGGCACATCATCCATGGAGCCTCTATTGCTGACCTTTGCACATCAAAGGGAATGCTCACGCTTAGATGTGAGATACAAGTAATCGTGTGTATATGTCAAATGCCCTTTACTACAACTTACAACTGCACTATGAACCCATTACTGTACATTAATTCCCATCCCCTAATGTATATTCTAGGAAACATGGCCACATCAAAAGTGTTTATAGCAACTAGACCTATTGATTTGAGTAAAGTATGAAGTACAAAGTGCTTTGTTGCTAGCCAGTTATTAAGTGTCTCTTGCAGACAACACTGGTTCACTTGCATCATTGTTTACATTGATTAAACCACAGTTTACACAGCAGTAAATACATTAAAATGACACACAGGAAGCGGTGTGCTGCTGTGAAGTGAATGAACATGCTCATATTTCAGATCAGGCGCTATCATGGGATGTGCAATAGAAAATAAAATCATACTTGTGGGAATCTCGTCACCTCTCTTAGTCTGGATATCACTAATTGTGTGTTTGTGGTTTTAGAAGGGCCTTCAAATGTACCTAAGTATATGTACACATAGGGTTAGTTTGTATGTACATGTCACTGTGTACTATACAGTGGTGTGGGCGTGTATTCTGTTCATTTATTTGGATCACTGAAATGTACGAGGACACCTCCCTAACTTTTGGTATGCATAAGAATGACAACAAGTAGCAGATCCTGCATTGTAAGTACATACCGTATGGTCATTGGCATCCCTCGTGTATGGATTGTATCCACTAGACATCGTGTCTGCCAGTTTGCATAAAACTGTGTAGCCGTGTCAGCCCACATGCTCTCCTACTATTAACTTTCTCTATAGTGACTTGCAGTAAACAGACACCCCCACAGACCAAAGATCAAAGTTCAAAGGACAAAGGCAGTAGCCAAGGAGTGTGATGAGGTTAAAGGGCCAAGAAGTCTGTCACCAGGACAAACATGGACGTGAGTTCAAAGGTTGAAGCACGTTGTTTATCATGCCAAAGAAATTTGACAACATGTACTTCCCCCAACACTGTACAAATGACTTTCCTTCCAAATATGTATGTAGTTGATAATGTGGTAGAGGCTCATGCTACGTTGCCTAGCAGATTAATGGAGCGTTGATGAGCATTCACGTAGCTGTACACGTGCTGGGACCAGACCTACAGCTGCGTGAATGCTCATCACGCTCCACAAATGTATGTACTTGTAAAAGCAAATGCTAATCGTGGTGAGCACTTGAGTGTGATGATGTGTGTTTAATCTAGTCAGGCAGAGGATTCATGCCTTGATTTTATCAGCTTGTCATGCAACGAGCGGACGGAATAGTGGTTTCCTGTCATTTCTGGCGCAATCTGTCACATGCTCTCTATTGTTTGCATACTTAGGCTACTATGATGTTAACACCTAAGGTGTGTGCATTCCTTCATGTTACTGCCTGTGGTGTGCACTGATGAACTTGGGGCTGTTTGGGCGACTGCACTGTGTACACAGAAGTGCAGTTACATTGAACCTGTCTAAGCCAGCCACCCATGGGGCGGTTCTACCTGACCTTTATAGAGAGGTGGCTGCTCTACAGAGGTAGATTGCAATGCTTTAGTGCTGTTTTGGGGCCAAGGAGGCTGGCTGCTTTAGAGAGGTGGCTGCCTAGCACAGCGACCATCTTAAACAGGATCCACTGTATGATGAATCCAATGCTACAGGCATTACCGTGGTTTGCCATACTGCATGTTGTTCTCTAGTAGTCTGGCAACTAGTCTCAATGCGTAGAGACAGGCTGTTATGCAGATTGGGCCTGCCCAAGCAGATGGTCTGATTTTCACGACTTTCTTGGCATAGTCTGCAGGAAGCGCTGATTAATCATTGTCTTTCTATTCAGAGAACGATTTGCCACCCCTTCACTGGCTTCTTCCTCCTGTTTCCATATCCATGCTCAGTGACACAGTCAGTCTGGGTTTTCTTTGGCTTGCAGACAGGATTTTGTCTGTTTGGGGACTGACCAACACATGGAACAGCAGTTGACTGCACACGACCATCTGGTGTGGTGCTTTGATGGTTCTGCCACACTGCTCACACTAATTGCAAGAGGTTCGAACTCTTACGTGAAGATAACCAGTTTGTTCAATGCACAGAATAATTGGCGGATTTTACTGTGAAGAGTAGAGTGTATCTTACCTTGCAATTCCATGCTGGTGTATTAATTGTACCACTTGACCTCAAGGGAGGCTAGAAACCAATTAATTGGTTAATGTTCAATACTACATTGCTTTAGAATACATACGATCGTGTGGACTGTGTGTGCGTGTGGGTGCACGCGCGTGTGTGTGTATGTCTAAATGTGTGATGTATGTGTTACGTATGTGTGTGTGTGTGAGCTTGAGTGTATTTAGATATTGTCTCACCTAGACAGACAGTCTGCCGTTTGTAAGCTCTGCTTCCTGAAAGCCTCTCTGGCACTTTTTCCTGACCGTTTGAAGAAGTTAGAACCGGCTACAATTAATGTCCCACCACATAAGGGAGGACTTAGCACTTAACAATTGTTTTCAGTGCGTGATTGTAGTGAGGTGTTAGGCCTGATTGCAATTGCCGTCTGTTGAAAACTACCTAAGTTTCCTTCTTTATGCAGTGGCACCTTAGCTGCCTAACTTCCTTGAACTCTGTCTGGAGGAATGTGGTCATCAAACCATGTTCAACCCTGATTGACTACTTTGGTTACTATCACCAGAATTGGTTGCTTGCTTATACAGATTCGTGCTTATTCTTAAAGTAATAATGATAAAATGTTGTGTGTATATATTTATGTAGATTGTGGTATAGAGACTCATTCGACTCTGGTATCTTGTGTCCAGTGTGGGCAACGGTTCTGTAAAGGCCTATAGCGCCTAGACTCTATTTCAGATAAGAACAGTCTACTAACTGGTATAGTCCAACAATGTGCAACAGACTTACGCACGTGTATGTGTTTCTGTGTGGATGCGTGTGTGTGCATGCACAAGCCCATAAATAGGTAATACTGTTACCATAGACGTATCTTCTGTGTGTTTAGGCCAGTCATTTGTGTTAGCTGATACCGACCTTGTAACAGAGCAGTAGCTCACACCTGTTTACAGCTGCTTTCCCAGAAGATCAGTCTGCGTTGTAGTAGTCAGGAGTACTGGCTGTTGAATTGAGTTGAGAAAATACAATTAGGCGTGTGTGGGCGGCTTTAAGACCCTAAGTATGATTGATTGCAGAACTTGCATTGCAAGTATGCATGGGAGTAGGTGTACTATATATAGAAATTACACTCTGAGTAGTGAAGAGGGCCACAGGTGCATGACTAACAGTAGTCCAGCCAGTCTATAAATGGTGAATGTGCAATGCAACCACTTCTCTAAAGCAGCCAGCCTTCCTGGCCCCAAGTAACACAATCAAAGCGCTATTGTTGTCCACCTTTGTAATGCAGCCACCTAGCTCCCTTCAAATTAAGGCCAGTTGTGTATGAGCCGTCATGGCTATCTGTAGGTATCACTGTACTGCAGTGAGCTGTTACTAATAGATTAAAGTGTGATTCCCTCTTTTTCAAAGGTGTTGGCCATAAAGTGGTTATGCCTCGCTTCCTTGGAATATTTTGCGTAGACTGCTTCTTGCAATCATCTGATCGTTTTGATAGAGTAGAGATTCATCACCACGTCCGGATATTCATTAGGGGGGTTGGTTGAGCGTTAAACATGTGGCACACTTTTTTTACAACAGGCAAAACATTTCGGCCCCAAAAGGGCCTTCTTCAGTTGCACAAGAGTACAAAAACAGAACATGACCAGGTGGTTGTTCTGGTAAAAACGTGTGCCACATGTTTAACGCTCAACCAAGCCTCCCCGTGATGAAAATCTGATAGTTTTGTTTGTAGGCCAGTTATAAAATATTATTGGCTTATGACTATGAGAGGTGGCTGCATTACAGATGTGGACCTTAATCCTTTTGCTATACTACTGCATTTTGGGGGCCAGGAAAGCTGACTGTTTTAGAGAGGTGGCTACTGTACACAGTGACTATGTTGGACAGGTTCCACTGTAGTCCATGTAGAGTGTGCTGTCTGGTTGGTTACAACCTTATGATGCATGGCCTGTGCCCACATGCACACATATTCATGATGCGTCCCCTGCAAGGGACAAACATGGGTGGTCCACATTCAGCATTGGTTAGGTAAGTGAGGAAGTTTCCCATAATTATGACTACCACAGACTATGGGATTACACAGCCGGAGGTCAAAGTACATAGGGACAGATGATGGTACAGTGGAACCTGTCTTTGATGGTCGCTGTGCTAGGCAGCCACCTCTCTAAAGCAGCCAGCCTCCCTGGCCCCAAACAACACTAAAGCATTGCAATTTACCTCTGTAGAGCAGCCACCTCTCTATAAAGGTCAGTTAGAACTGGCCCACAGGCGGCAAGCTTGGACAGGTTCACTGTATAGACATTACATGGTAATCTTTACATCAAGTTAAACAGGCTGAAGAAGGCCTTCGTAGTCAAAATATTCTGTTGTCCATTGATATGTATGTATACAGTGAAACCTGTCTAAGCCAACCACCTGTGGGCCAGTTATAACTGCATGGCCTTTATAGAGAGGCGGCTGCATTACAGATGTAGACTGCAATGTCTTAGTGCTATTTTGTGCTTTTCGGGGCCAGGTAGGCTGGTTGTTATAGACAGATGGCTGCCTTACACAGTGGTCATCTTAGACAGGTTCCACTGTATTACATGGTCAGCTCAAAATCCCTCCCTCCTCCCCCCCCCATCTCAAATATATAGGAGTACACACTTGTACGTATATAGAGGTTGGATAGCCTATCTTTGTGTACTATTGCTGTAGAGGCTCATTACTAAGACTTGAAACAGGGGATTTTTGAGCAGTTACATACGTAGTAGTCAATGCAGTCAGTGTTAACAGAATGTTTCGGCTCAGGAGGTCTTCTTCAGCTGTTAGACCCAGACCTGTCTAACAGCTGAAGGAGGGTCCCTCCCATGTAAACTGCTCAAGAATTCCTTGTTTCAGGTTTATCTTTGTGTATTGTTCCTTAAGAGTGACTTAAGCACAGTCCTATGAAAGATTACTTGCTTCTTAATAGTAATCAAATGAGTACACGCACATTCTAGCTCTACCCCCCTTTCTCTGACCCAGTTCATATACTGCTTTGGAAGGACTGGAAGGCAGCCCATAGCTAACAGTAGTCCCTTGGGCTAGGATTTCTATTACCAATGCACCAGGGGGAGGGATTCTCAGCTTGTCGGCTAAGACATCCCACCTTGCAGTCTTCTCCTGTATCTAACTTCCCAGACCTATAAGTGGGGTCATAGACTACCATCCCACTACCCTCTTTCCTAATATAGAAGTGGCATGCTTAATATATTCATGCTTGTGTGGGCTAAGTGTGTGGGCTGAGGAGGTAGTGATGCAAGTCCACACTGCTTGTGTCACGCTGGTATTGCTACTGGAATGAATATATGAATAATTGGTATCTGCTTGTACAAACACAACAAAGGGCAACACATCCGACTGACGTCAACAGTCAGCATGTGATTGTGTTGTTTACTGAGGTCACATGGTGAGCTGTTGGTATGAATATCCTTGTGGAGACACATGGGGTATCTTGTCATGTGTACTACTGCCTCTAAAGCTGCATTCTCAGTAGACATATCATTTGTGGGTGGTGGAGGAGTATAATTATACTAAATTACTTTATGGGTGGTCGGTCTTAGTACCTTTAATTAAGCCCAGTGTCACTGTGGTGTGCTCTGATTGATTCTTTGTACACTTACATACATAAGAGTCATCCAACCTGCCAGCTTGGCAATTTGTAAACACGTATGCACTTTTTGTATTCCATGAAGTAAAGTGATTTCCATGTAAAGTGATTTTGCCTTTATCATCCTTTTGAGATACATACACATATACGTACATTGCAGCACATTATCTGCATGTGTCGAACAGCACTGACCACTAGCTATTTCATATGTACGTATGTGTGTGTGCAGTGCTATGTTTCTATGTTAACCCTCGTCTTCCTTGCATTTCCTAATTGATGGTCACACAGAGCTGTATTTCCATGGTAACCTATTTGATCCTTGTTAATCCCAGTTGATAATAATTACACGGAGCTGTACACGTTTTCATGGTAACTTGAATCTTCCCTGCCCTTCACTGCTCATTATTATAAAGTACTGTACTGTAGGTGGTAATACTACAGTGTGTGTATGATAGAAGATGTCGCTACATTGTAAAATACTGAATGTACTTGTGTGTGGTTATGGAATGGTACTTGTGTGTGGTGAAACCTGTCTATGACAACCGCCCATGGGCCAGTTCTAGCTGATCTTTATAGAGAGGTGGCTGCTCTACAGAGGTAAATTGCAATGCCTTTTAGTGCTATTTGGGGCCAGGGAGGCTGGCTGTTGTAGAGAGGTGGCTGCCTAGCACAGTGACCTTAGACAGGTTCCACTGTACCATCATCTGCCCCAATGCACTTTGACCTCCGGCTGTGTAATTCCATAGTCTGTGGTAGTCATAATTATTGGAAACTTCCTCACTTACCTAACCAATGCTGAATGTGGACCACCCATGTTTGTCCCTTTGTAGTGCCAACCATGAACTAACACCGCCTACATCAATGAGAATTAGAACCACCTGTCTTTGATCGATGTAGGAGGAGTTAGGAAGAGACAAACTCAGCTGTTGCTGACTCAGTAGTAGCTGCAGTACAGCTTTGTGTGGGCGAGATGAGGTGGTGCCCAAATTAAACTTGGCGACCTCTGCGATGACATCTTGTGTCGCCCTTCTTCGCATACTGTGGGCCGTAGGTGTGTAGGTGTGAGATTTGTAGCGATTAACCCATGGTTGGACATTCATGTCACTTAACCCCTGTAGTCAAGTTGATGATGGTTGGTATTTTGTTACGTAATTTTGTTACGTAGTGTAGGTCAGAACATCCCACTAATGTTGTCCTTCTTTGTTAAGTGATTCGCTCAACAGCAAACTCATTTAGTTGAATGCCATAGTGCACGTCTCTAATACGTCATGTGGTAACAAGGGCATCATTAGAGACATTCATGACAGCAATTGCAAGATAGGAGCACCTATAAACTAGTAAATCATATGTGTTGTCAATGTATGAGCACACATAGCTGTACGTTTCATGCAATTTGCTCATGAGGTGCCATTGTGGAAGTGAAGCTGGAGGCCCGCTCCCAGTGTAGGATCGCAGTGAATAGTGAAATATGCGCTCTGGGGTGTCTAATGTCCTGTTTGTGTACTACATGAATAGACAATAGGCAAGCTACGTGTTCTAAGATTACATGCCTCCCAGTGTAGGATGCATGTGTGGTGAGTAATAGTGATAGGAGTAAAATCACGTGTTGGTGAATGGTAAGTGATGGAAGCTTCATATTTCAGTGCACGTAACCAATTGTATTGCGTGTGTACTTATATAGTCATTTAATTACATACAGTCACTATGATCACATATGCAGCCAGTGCGGATTGTATTGAGTAATACAAGATAGTGGGATTCCGTCAGTGATAGGGGGCAGTCCTTGATGACAGTTTGATAATCCTATTCACTGATTGCATCTGTACGAATCCAGCCTTTTTAATTAAACCGTTATCATGGAACCATCAAAGAGTGATCCCATGCAGGTGTGGATATGTGAGAAGTAATGCAATATCCTTGTGGTTTGTTAACACATGTATTCATTCACTGTATGTGTACCATGTTGCAAACAAGTGTACGCAAGTGTTATGTATACTGTAGGAGATGGTGCAAATTTTATATACGTAGCCATGGTTGTATCTACATTCATATATGTACATTATACGCTCTATGTTTGTGTTTTAAGTTGCACTTTTTGCTTGACTATATGGCTTATTGAGAATGGAGCAAATACATGCACATTGTGGCCTAGTCTGTCGAGCTAGACACCTTTTGTTTTTTGCTTAAATATAAGGGAACCTTCTTAGTACTCCTAACTTCCAGTTACGTGAAAATGCAAAAGAGGTATTATAATAGCACACTAGACTAAATATGGCCAAAATGGGAGAGGAGTCATGACATTTATGCTTTTTGTACTGAGTATTAAAGTTCTTCTTACTGCCTGTTGACTCATTGTGAATGGCTGAAATTGACCGGTAATGGTGGTATGGTTTGGTCTATCACTAAAAGCAACATCCTGAACTTTACCATTCACAATGCGAGAGCATCTCATGTATTGCAATCTTTCCACAATGAACCAGCTGTTCCGCTTGTTACCTGATACATTGCGTGGTAAGGAGTTTAACTGAAGGGGCTAACATACAGTAGCTCTTACACATTGCAGAGCCGAATTGGCCACTTGGTGACGACACCACATGCAATGAGGTTGATGTGTTGTAACCCTATTCACACACACTTACGTACATCACTAACAATTGTAGACATGTGTAGCCATGCTGTCTAGTTGACATGCCTTTCAGCCCGTAGTGTATACTGAGCCAGCACTAGCGTAGCATGTGTGTGTGTATGACATGTTTACACATACTGTACCACTGTGGCTTAATAGTATACTGAGCCAGCACTGGCGTAGCACGTGTGTGTATGACATGTTTACACATACTGTACCACTGTGGCTTGATAATATGCTTCTCTCTGTGATAATATGCTTAGTATATTAGGACTGAGAATTAATGTCATTTTAGCTGCCAAAACACCTTCTTATTGCAACTAAATGTGTTTCTTATGAATTGTTATGACCCATCCAATTGCCACTAGAGCTATAACCCGTGACCATGTACACACGAAGGAATGCTGCATCTCCTTAGATAGTTACAGTAAGTACGTATCTTAATGTGTTGTGTGTTAAAGGCTACCAAGACATAAGTACATACATATGTGTTTTTTGCATACCACACTCCCCAAAGCAGTGCCAGCAGTGTGTGATGATACAACGCATGCAGATTGTGAGAGTGTGCACACAGTTCAGTTGTCACCTTAGAAACTGCTAGTAACAACACGCAGAAAAGAGTGGTGTAGTTCATCTAACTGTCCTAGGCACATTCAGAGAAAATTAAAGCTTCCTCGCCTGTTAAAGGATATCAAGAACCGCTAATATTATCACACATATATGGGGTGCGCATAACAATGCTTGCCACGCCTGAGTACAGAGTCCATCATTCAATGACATCAGCAAGCGGATGTGTGTATATATCAGGATGATACACACAGATCAAAGATCACCATAGTAACAACATTCATGACATCATACACAGAAGGGAAGGGAATGTTCCAGAGTTCCTTTATACAGTGATAATGGGGTGTACTCAAGGAAAGGGTTCTGAGAAGCAAGCTTTACTTTCTTTCTTACGTAACTGGTATGCTCCTTTGTGTTATCACAGTGCAACACCACATCAAAGCAGAACTTGGTAGCATGCAACGCATGCAGTGTGATGAAATCAGAAAAGTGAAATTTAAGTTTTCAGTGTGTAATAATTGACCCACGCCAGCAGTTCTTGTGTATCCATGGCCACACACTGTCAAAGTCAACTACTGTACACAAGCATTGTTCAGTGTATGCGTATATGTACCCACATTGGCAATGGTGTCGTGACGACTGCAATCTAGTGAGTGCACATGCACACTGGGAACACACTACCACAGTGTTGCCATGAACAGGAAAACAAGACAACTTGACATTGTTGTGACACATGCGGGTACCCATGAGCATGGCCCTATATCTAATACATCATGGTATGCAACACACATTATTATGCAAGCGTCAGCTACATTAGATGCACTTCAGATCCACGCATGGAGTTCTAATCGTCTAGTGTACAGGGGAACAGCAGGCTACTATAGACAGGAAACAGTTAGGGACAGGCACAATATGCTCCTACGTAGTACTGCTCATTCTGCTACATATGCTTTGACTCCACCAGGTATCCTCTATATATTATGTATTGTATTTTCACCTGTAATGCTTGCAATTACAATCACACGGCAATATGACAGCATCAATGTTAAATCATGATTGTTATCAGTGAAACAACTTCAAACAGCCCACATGCATAGTGTAATAATATTATAAAGAAAGCAAAAAAGACAATCATTATCAGTGGTTGTACTGTAGCATAACGGAAGCCTCAACATTGTCCTCCAAACCGTTCTATTGCTGATTACTGAAAGACGAAGAGGGAACTAAAAAGACCCTTTTGGCCACAGCAGAAGAGGGCTGCAAAAGTATGACCTTAGCAGCAGTAGATGACCATTACGGTAAATCTTGCGCCATAAAGGAGAGACCTTGCCAGAAGAAGAACGTGTTAATCGAGGCAAGTTCATGCAAACCTATCTACACGTGGAGTGTGACGTTGCTTATGTTATACTCATGTGAGCTGATGTAAAACATGTGATGCGTGCGTGACTGCGAATAAAATGGTGTTTTCTTTAAGGTTAGGTGAATCGTCGTTATCGCCTTTCTGCATTTGCTTTTTTAAACATTGAATTGGAAAGAGTCGGGTCAACATCCGAATTGGTGGGTCAGTAGGCAGGTGGTCTGTGACTTATTTTGCTGGAGACAAGCCACACCTCAATGTTGCTCAATTACTTTGCAGAGGTGGAGCACTGTAAATTTAGCCCATTATGCCAGCATTATGCTTCTCATAATATTTGCCTATTATGCTGAAAGAATATGCAGCATATTATTGTGTGTGTCCCTAGAAACAGTTTTTTTTTCTAGACAAGTAGTCGTGTCTATATGGCTAATTGGACCTGCATATTCCATGGTGTTTGTTTAGTCAATTCAATTAGTAATGCCACCTACCCTTTGGCATTCAAAGCATGAAGATACGTGTCTAGCTAGATCTAGTGGTGTCCATACGGCAAAAGGGATATAGTGGTGGGTGCATGCCATGTGTGCAGTGTTTAATGTAGCGCATCGTCTATTATGGACTACAGCCACCTGTACATACATGTGTGAGTGTGTGTGTTTGCGTACATGTGTATATGTGAAAGAGAACTGAAAGTCTGTCTGTATGTGTAGGGGTTGCGCAAATAGCTGTACGGCGGCTCACCTCTGAACTTTGAACCCACTTTTGGAGCAGTATCATTAATTGTTGTTGTATGTACTACCTGAACGGTATAGGTTCGGTTGCTTGTTTACAGTGTCAAGTGAGGGCAAGGTTCAGAGGTTCATGAGTTTGATGCCACTTGTGTCACAACCACACATTCTCCCCTGTGTGCCAGCATAGTCGTATATATAAAGTGGAACCTGTCTAAGATGGTCACTGTGTTAGGCAGCCACCTCTCTAAAACAGCCAGCCTCTTTGGCCCCAAATAGCACTAAAGTGTTGCAATCTACTTACCTCTGCAGAGCAGCCACCTCTCTTTAAAGGTGTATGTTGGAACTGGCTCAAGGGTAGCTGTCTTAGACACGTTTCACTGTACATATATGAAAGAGAACTTACGGTGTGCATGTGTGTACAGGGTTTGTAAATGGGTGTTATGAATGTCACTTGACTCATGGCTCCCCTCTGATCTTTGACTTCACTTTTGACATGGTAGCTGTAGTTCCTACCCAGAGGGCTAGCTTTAGGTCCCTTGCTACCCTGCCCAGTGATGGCAAAGTTCAGGATGTGTCATGAGTTTGACGATACTTCATGACAACCATTCTACAAGACCCTGCACGTGCAGCACAGTTGTATGTATATAGATCACAGACAAAAATCTCTTCCTCTTTGCATTTTTATGGTACATTTATCTCAGGTTATGGACCATAAGTGGGGTGAACGTAATATTATTGTATCACATTTCTTTTCATAACGCTATATTTGGTGCCACATGGTCTGCACATATTGTGATATGGTGTTGTATCATTTCTTGTACTGTAAAGAGTGTTTGAAGTTATAATGTGCGTTTGTCAGCTTTCAGGTGCAAATCTGTTTGTATCACATTTAATATGCATGCTGCCATGTGTGTGTGTGTGTGTGTGTGTGTGTGCACTGTGTGTGCACGTGTGTGTGTGTGTGTGTGTGTGTGTGTGTGTGTGTGTGTGTGTGTGTGTGTGTGTGTGTATGTGTGTGTGTGTGTGTGTGCATGTGTGGTGTGTTTGTGTACGTGTATGTTTATGTTATTAATTACGGTATTGTATTTCTTAGCAGCATTATAATTATATTCCTTTGAGTTTTTTTGGCGACAGCGCACACCTGGTAGACAGGAAGTGATGATATCATAGGAATTTGTCATAACAGGAAATAGAACAAATTGCATAAAAGGAACCCTCTTGCACTCCAGGTCAGTTCATGAACAACAGAATAGCAAGAGAGACGATGGCTTCAGCAGCTACTATTGCAAGCAACAACTTGCTCCCCGTTTGTGGCACTAGTAGTGCTTCATGTGCGCCCCCCAATCGATTGCCCCTGACCAGGAGAAGAGCGTCTGATATTCTCACAGACACACTCCGGGCTTTTGCAGCCATAGCAGAGAAGAAGAGAAGAAAGCGAACCGTCCGCTTCTCTCTCAATGTGCTTCTTGAGCAAGCAGTTTCTGAGGGCAACGTGGAAGAGCTGAAGAGTTTGGCAGAAGAGCACGGAAATGAGATCCTGAACATGGAAGACTCCCTTGGAAGACCGTTAGCAGTTAGAGCGGTGCTTGAAGAGCAATTGGAAGTGCTGAAGTTTCTGATTCAGAACAACGTCAACTTGGCACTTGCTGATGATGCAGGGTGGACTCCCTTGCACTATGCTGCTGCGTACAATGATGTGAGGCTTACCACAGAGCTCATCAATGCAGACTCCTCACTCACAAACTGCCAAACATATCGAGGCTCAAGGCCAGTCGATGTGGCTGATTCTCCTCAGCTTGTTTCACTCCTAGTGTATGCAAACCTGCTCGCCTTCAACTCGGAGATCAAAGAACTGAAACAACAGATGCTGGCCTCAAGCATGCAGACTGAAGATAGCCAAGAGAGGGCTCATCTTGCCACTTGTTCAGACAAGACTGAGAAGGATCTCATCCGCTCCATCACTTCCCTTACTGGCCGAAAGCAGATTCTGAAGGCAATCCGGCAGAAGGAAGATGAGCTGGGCTGCAGTCTTCTGCACCTTGCTGCAGCGAGGAACTTCCCTAGACTGGCTTGGCTACTGCTACAGAACAGCCTTTCTTCTCCAAACTGTGCCAGTGCCAACGGCCACACACCCCTCCATCTTGCTGTGTACCACAACAATGTTGAAATGGTTTCATTGCTCAAGGAGTACGGTGCAAATGTAAAGGCTGTTAGCAAGAACGGTCTGACACCATTGGATATGAGTGATGACATGTTTACTTTGGATGTACTGAGCAATGTTTAATGTACTATTTTTCCGCTATATTTATCTCAACAGTGCCTGTATTGATTGTTTCTTTGTTTGTCTTTTTGTGTGTATTTCACAGAACTTAATATACTGTGTCAACAGTTTCATTAATTGTCCTTGGCCTAATGAAGGCTTATCCAAGCAGTACGTAAGATGTTGTTTCGAGGAGGGCACTCAGCTGCAGTGCACCCATGCAGCGCAAAGGGTACCGTTGCTAGCCTATAATGAATTTCCGCTTCTTCTCTGCAAGTGCGAGTGGTTGATGAAGTCACTACACACACTACGGTGTACGTAACAGAACCGCAGAAGGAGTCGCCACGTACGTGTACATTCGGACAGTGTCCGTAAGTTTGCCCATGGCATGGGCCGCCCGGCCGGCGCAAGATCCATGTGCGCCAATCATTAAATGTGTGGTAGGTTGTATACGAGTCTGTACATGCTTGCTGTTAGTGCGCCTGCCCTACATGGTCGATCGCGATCGAAGATAGGTACGAAGTGCGAAGCCATACGTGCATGCGCTGTGTCCTCAATAGCTAGGCTAGACGGAAGCAACAGGTCCCACCTAATCGCTGTGTCCGCGTGTGATGAAGTTGGCCGCGGGTCCCGTTGCAGCAGCGTTAACGTTGTCCCTGAGAAAGTCGTAGGATTGGTGGTACTTTTCCTGTTTTAGGACGCGCGTTGTGCGCGAACAACGAGGACATCACAGAAGTTCGTGAGTGCGAGGAAGACGGATGTGACTACAGCTGCATGGACTACTACGTGTACCTTAGACTGCGTATACTATAGTGACCTCTTAAAATTGTAGCATTCTCCGCGCGACAAAATGGATGGCCATGTCAGCTAATACAGCGAGCAATGGCACTTTGATTGACTTCAATGGTTTAGTACTGGTCTTCCTTTACCTCCAGACAAACACAGTATGATGTCCTCAATTCTCCTGCAGCTAAAAGTTGAATAATTATATTTTTCTAAAATTTGATATATATCATTATGGCATACTAGCTATAATTATTTGGTACAGCGTTCTATATCCAGTTTGAATGGTACCAGTCTACTGCCACATGCAGTCATATGTATGCACACCAACTACTTTGTGCTGTTAGCATATGCAGGCAATGTGTTCAATCAATCATCTACTTTAATTTGACAGAGAACTGCTGATTGCATCAAACGTATGCTGTCAACATGCAATCAAGTTAATCCCGCCCACACCATTGTTCCATTGTGCCAGTTGCTGTTTTACTATTAATTCCCACTAGTTTCAAATTCGGTCTTGCTAAATAACATCTATCTTCATTTAGCTACATAGCATACAGTGGAACTTCCAGCTGTCTAAGACAACACCTGTGGGCCAGTTCTATACCTGACTATTATAGAAAGGTGGCTGCTCTACAGAGGTAGATGGCATGCATTGTTTTAGTGCTATTTGGGGCCAGGAGGCTGGCTGTTTTAGAGAGGTGGCTGCAGAGCACAGTGACGATCTTAGATCAACAGGTTCCACTGTAGTAGGTCTCTTTGTTGTCAGATGTGCATCAGTGTATAAATTATTGCTGCAATAACCTTCTTCATAAGCATCTATCGCAGGATTCTTCGCAACCTTTGCAGCCACACAGAATTCTTCGCAACCTTCTTTGCTCTGCAATTGCACTGTTGAACATGAGCACACTTGGTCACACTCTTGTGTGCATGCGTCTCTTTACACGTGGTACCTCTATTGATTGTCTTGCAGATTATGTCCAGACTGTCGAGATAGGGCTGCTGACAGAGGGCCGGCCCCTTGAATGGGAGGTATCCAAGAAACTTGTACACGAGGCGTGTCAAGATGGAGTGGTGTGTGTATGGTGTGGGTGAGCTTTATGTGCATGCATGCCTGCTTTTACCTGCTTCCAATGGAAATTAATAGATTGACCACTTAGGTGTACATGCAGAGGTGGTGTGTTGTTTGGTGTGGTGTATATGTGTGTGTGTGTGTGTGTGTGTGTGCGCGTGCACCTGTTTGTGTGTGTGAGCGTGTGTGTGTGTGTGTGTGTGTGTGTGTGTGCATCTGTGTGTGTGTGTGTGCGTGCATCTGTGTGTGTGTGTGCGTGTGTGTGTGTGTGTGTGTGTGTGCGTGTGTGTATGCATGTGTATGTGTGTGAGCACACGTGTGTGTGTGCATTTGTGTGTGTGTGAGTGTGTGTGTGCGTGCACCTGTGTGTGTGTGTGTGTGTGTGTGTGTGTGTGTGTGTGTGTGTGTGTGTGTGTGTGTGTGTGCGTGCACCTGTGTTTGTGTGTATGTGTGTGCGTGTGTGTGTATGCATGTGTATGTGTGTGTGTGTGTGTGTGTGTGTGTGTGTGTGTGTGTGTGTGTGTGTGTGTATGTGTATGTATGTGTGTGTGTGTGTGTGTGTGTGTGTGTGTGTGTGTGTGTGTGTGTGTGTGTGTGTGTGTGTGTGTGTGTGTGTGTGTGTGTGTGCATGTAAGCAGCTTAGCCGGCCCTCCTCTTTGTAGAGTCCTAACAACATGACATGTCAGGTGGTCTCATTTGCAATGATGCCACACATGTGAGTGCCAAAGCATCGCAATCATTGCAGATACATACCACTGATTGATTCATTGCGGTGTCTGAAAATGCTGTCTAAGTGAATGACTACTATCCCTTTGATCTGTTGTGCCTCATAATGATGAATGCAGACTATCATTACTGGCTGCTTCCATTTTAATGTCAATACTTCTAGAGCAGTAATTTTATAGCCTACATGTAAGGGTCTTCACCCTTTGTTGCCGTATCACTTCCTTGTAGGTATGGCAGTGTTGTATTGCATAAGGACAATGCTTACTAGATATACCAAGTCAAGTTAAAGTGTGCGAAAACTAACGTTTCTCGCACTCCAAATATCACCTGGTTGCTATAGGAATGTGTTAAATTTGAAATGAAATCATGCACAATCACTCTGTTCTTGCTGATCTGGACGGTATACTTGCTGTGAAGCTCAAGCTCTCAAAGGGCTAAAGGTATGCTTGACATGCCAATATGAGTTTTAATAATGAATTGCCTCATATGGTGCTATGGTAGTAATCCATTAAGTGCACTGTTGTTGCTATAGTTTATTTAATGCAACTGCTAGTACACCTCCAAGGAGATTGGACCAGGTCATGTTCACTTGAAAAGGCTTTCCTATTCTTTAGTATTTCTGTACTTCGCCTGTATTTCAGCTTTGCTACTGAAAAGCAGATAGTTAGTGGCTAATACAATGTATCATGTTTTGATGTGACTTGTTTAGTCAACATTTGCATACAGACTTTCAGGGAAGCACAGGCCATGGCCTGGCACCTACGTATGTAGCTGGTAGCGTTTGTAAGCATTTTATATAGCATACACCAGTTTACCAGTGTTCACTGGTGGGGGGACGTGAGATAGGTCAAACCGTGTATTCCCTTGTCTGCATGACCATGTAAGTGCTGCTGCGAAGTGAGCCCTTAGAAACTAGCAGTAAATTGAGAACCTCAGAACAGCATAATTAATACATAGGTACATTGTCTGCAGCTGTTTCTGAGATGGGAGCACAATCAGAGCTGGTCATATCATCTGGTGAAACGTTATGCACTTTATGCCCCAAGCAATGTCTGAAATAATGTACAAAATATAGTTAACACTGGCTAACCCACAGAAATACCACCATAACTGGGAATGACATATTAGTGAAAGCAGCCCAATGGCCTAGGCCAATGTATATTATCATGTTCACTTGCTTCATACAAAGGGGCCATGTCAGGGATACTATCGAAGCAGACAGCATTGCCATTGGCTCATACTAGATGTACTTAGGAAGATAGTGAATTGATGGAATCTCAGAAATGCGAGTTGGATGGACTCAGTATTGTGCCAACACAGGACCTAGTCTGACCCTCCAGAGGACTCCTATTGAGAATTTACGTCATGTCTCAGGAGTCTTGGGAGAGTCAGGAGATTGAATTCCTGTTTCCCAGGCAGTTTTCACTTGTACTGTTAAGATGTTCTAGTGTGATTCCTTTGATCACAAAATACATTGAGGAAATATATCTCACTGCAGTCATCAAGGCACAGGAATAGGATGTAGCTGACAAGAAACACTTGTCTCTTCCGTCACATAGTTATGCACTGTGCAGTGAGGTGTGTACTGGACAGTAACACTTTCCTCTTTCCTTTATGACTCCATCGTATGTGAGAGGAGGTGAGCTGTAAATGGGTTTAGAGTGTCGGGTGTAACACCATGTACCATCCGCTGCATCACTTCCAGTGTAGTGCAACTTGCAAGGTGTTGCTGCAATCAGCTCAAACTTCCTCTCAGCCATTTCCCCTTCTACTGCACTCTGTATACGTTTGTGCGTATGTACTGTGTGTGTGTGTGTGTGTGTGTGTGTGTGTGTGTGTGTGTGTGTGTGTGTGTGTGTGTGTGTGTGTGTGTGTGTGTGTGTGTGTGTGTGTGTGTGTGTGTGTGTGTGTGTGTGTGTGTGTGTGTGTGTGTGTGTGTGTGTGTGTGTATACTGTGTGTGTAGTGTGTGTGTGTGTGTGTTTGTGTGACGTGTGTGTGTGTGTGTGTGTGTGTGTGTGTGTGTGTGTGTGACGTGTGACGTGTGTGACGTGTGTGTGTGTGTGTTTGTGTTTGTATGTTTGTGTGTGTGGTAGAGTGTAATATATAGTAAAATGCGTCCCTGTATTCAGACGGCATACATATGGACTGTATACACAGTAGTACATTCATATCAAACGTTAGTGGACCCTTTGAGTCCCAGTCAATAGTGTATTGTAGGTTGATAGTAACACGATATGTCTTGCATGATGTTACTGTCACGCAGCAACTTGATACCAGCCATGCGCGCACGCATGTGTGTAAGTGTGCTAGCGAATGTCACGATTGCCGGCTGTCCACATACTGTTTAGCGATAGTGATCTGGATGGTTTACCAGGTCCTGCTGTGAAGCCCCAGCTCTCAAAGGAGGAAAGCATCCTTATCGTGCCAAAAGGAGTCACTGAATTGCTTCATATATGGTGCTATCCATTAAGTGACAGTGAGAGATTAAGTCATGTGACACAAAGTTGAGCCACTTCCTGTGTCCTGGGCAGGTTGGGATTTCTTTGATCTGTAACACGTGAGTTGTGTGATACCACTGGAGCCGTAGGAGATATGATGTAACTAACAAGAACATTTAGTCTTTCCCTTACATAGTTATGTACCATGCAGTGAGATGTGTATTAAATATAGTAACATTTCCCACTTGCTGTAATACGAATGTCAGTGAGCTGTAAATTGTTTAAAGTGTCATGTGTAGCACCACCATCCGCTGCATCACTTCCTGTGATTGTAGTGCAACTTGCATGTTGTTGCTGCAATCAGCTCCAAGTCTCCTCTCTGCTCAATCACTGTGCTCTGTGTGTGTGTGTGTGTGTGTGTGTGTGTGTGTGTGTGTGTGTGTGTGTGTGTGTGTGTGTGTGTGTGTGTGTGTGTGTGTGTGTACTGTATGTGTGTGTGCATGCATACTGTATAAGTGTCCTAACATCAATGGGATCACATTCCTAGAGGTTAGATTCCAAGGATAGTTGAGGACAGTCCAACAGACACAAGGATCACCATTATATTCAGTTTGCATCTGTACCCGTGTGACATTGGTTATGGGATACTGTGCGTATATAGTGTACAGTAGTACTGTCACGTCCAAGTGTGAGAACACGGCCTTTTCAAACCTTATCTGCTCAACGAGCACATTCCGCATTTTGGGCCATTTGCGTCTTTTCTTGTATGTGTGTGTGTGGGGGGGACACAAGTGAGTGTGTGTGTGTCTATTTTGGGCCATTTGCGTCTTTTCTTGTATGTGTGTGTGTGGGGGGGGGGACACAAGTGAGTGTGTGTGTGTCTATTTTGGGCCATTTGCGTCTTTTCTTGTATGTGTGTGTGGGGGGGGACACAAGTGAGTGTGTGTGTGTGACTGTACATGGTTTGTATATCTTTAGCTAAACAATTCCTCAGCTACAGTACTGTACATTTCATGGAAATTTACGATACAGTACATACAGTATGTATGTACATTGGTTTTGCTACTAACTCATGTTAACTCAATTATTATGTACATTTGTTGCTCCTGTTATATGCTCCTAATATAATATATTTATATGTTCCTAATATAATGTATGTACATACCTTTGCACATAATATCCATATACACCTCAGTGTGCACTTTACATTGTGTATAATTACGTATGTTAATGTTTGAATAGGTCCACTACAGTATGATGTACTCAACTGTACAGTGTTATAGTAGCACTATTCTTCCTTGCTGCTACCTACTGCTGAACGCAAATGATATTATATTCTTTTGTGTGATCTTTTCCATTGCTGTAGTTACCATGAGTCAAAATGGTGGCCTGAGGATGCCAGCTACGTGATTGCGGGTGACTAATTTAGAAAATCATTACCAGCAATGTGTGTGGTGGCAACTTCCACAGAACACATCCCGTTGTTAGTGCTAGTCTGAAAAGAACCACAGGTATGCTTAGTGGTTAATGTTGGTATCATGACTACAGTCAGTGTTGTTTTGCTCGATGTCCTTGTGGTGTCGTAGCCATGGATAGCATAGTGAAGGCATGCTGTGGTATCTGTACTGTTTCCGTGAGTGATGTGTTTGGTGATATGTAGCGGTCACTGATGATGTAACCATTTCTGAGGAAATCTTGTTTCAAATTGCCATATATAGTGAAGTCAAATACATTTTCTAGCCCACAAATAACCACACACGTGTGTGTTGTGCATACACCATTAAATAGTTAAATGCCACCAACCCAAAGGTGGGTTTGTGGGATTACAGGCATGAAGAAAGTACCCTATTAGGAGTGCTAAATAGCTCCAGAACACCATAACATTTGTCAACTTGTATGTGTTATATGGATACCAAATGAATTGATAGCAAATTGTCGTAGTTGCATGCTCTCATGTCCTTTGTAGTGAGTTTACTCACAAGAATGGCTGCAAACACATCTATTGGACCTTTATACTTTGCATTTGGTATATGTAGTACATCAAAACATAACACCGTAACAGTAGTAGTTATTATGTGTGTGTTTCAACATAAAATTAACTACGTAGCTATTGTGTGTAAAGGTGTCATATGATTTCAGAGGGATTCTACCAGATTTAGAGCCGCAATGCTGAAACCCAATACAAGTGTATGCAGCTACAAATGCACGATCTTTACCATCATGTAGACAATGGGAACTATCTTTCATTACCAGACTGGATGATTGCAACAAATGAGATGGAATTATGCAAGCCTTATACAAGTGTACTGTTCAGTACACCACCGGCTAACTTGGTGAAGCTGTGATATCACCCTCCACTGTGTATGGTTGTGGTTGGTGCCTCTGCAGTGATTGTTTAGTGTACAATCAATGTTGAATGTGGCCCTTTGCAGGTTATAATAGTTCTATATAGTTCATTTAGGGCACAAAGAATCACTTATGGACATGCCAAGTCCATACAAGTAATTATTGTTCTCTGTATTTGTCGTTTGTGTGATTTGTTATGGGGTGGAGATTAAGTGATAGATTCTTTGAAGATGACATCATTAGAATTCAGTTAGACATGTATTCTGTATATGCTGGAATAGTTGAACACAGTGGGAGTGATAGCGATGTTAGCTTCTTTCAAAGGTGTCACCATAGTCATAGAATTCCTTTTAAGGCACCAAGAGGTTCTATACAATTTAATCACAATCACCCTGTGCTGAATTTAATTGACCTCTCTATTGACATTTGTGAGATTTTTAACCGTAATGTGTTGAATTTCCTAACTTCACTGTTACTGGTAGGATTCAGTTGTATAAAGCCATGCTAAGTCTGATTTGTCTCACTGGCCAGAATGCTTTCTCCCCTCCATTTTTCTATGATGATGTCATCATATTCTGTAAAATGGAGGGAGGTAGCTGTCTGGTAAGTCTATGTATTATCATACGTATTGTACAGAGGCTGATTGCCGGAGTATCAATTGATCCCAGGCCAGCTCGTGGGTGATATTTCAACAATCAACTGACTGTGGTATACATTGCACAATGTATCATAGTGCAAGCATAGGCTTGCCTTAGCTCATTATGTCCTTCTGCTGCTGTACATAAGAGCTGAATTCACCACTTGTGGAGAATGGATGACAATTGCAATGAGGTGATAAGCTGTATATGAACCCCTTTCAACATATCCCCTTAAGTACAGGATTGTGCAATCGCCATACAATGTAGTGAAATAATTGATCATCATAGCTACATACATTTGTGTAGAATAAAATGGGACTCTACGGTAGATATATTTTTAGTTGGTAGTTTGCATGTATAATAGAGTTATAATTAGGAAATGCAGAAGGGGAGGGGCATAGTTTTTCTCACCGAGCATTCTTGCAGTTTGACCGTGTTTGGCTTTGAAAAAGAGAGAGATTGCTTTGGTGAGATATAGATAGACAGTATTGAGGTGTATGTGCATTAGTGCTAATAGCACTTCCATCACATGATCCAGTACCCATGTCTCCTTGTCATCATGCATTGCCAATAGCAGTTTGAAGAGAAATGTACAGTATTTCCATTGTTAGCTTCTGACAGTGATTTGTTCAAGACATTTGAAACTACACAAGTCAAGCATTATTAATGTCTGTGGGAGCAAGTGATAGCAGCATTTCATTTTTATGTCACATTGACCACTATACACTGCTGTATAGATTGTGTGCTTCCTCACCCCTTGTTAGCTCAATCGTCTTTGCCTCTCCATTCCCTTGCCCCTCCTCTTTGCCTCTCCTTTCACTTTGCCCCTCCTCTTTGCCCCTGCCTTCCCTTGCCTCTCTTCTGCCCCTCCCCATCCCTTAGTTCATCCTCTTTTCCCTCCCCTCACTTTGCCCCTCAATCCGCACCAACAACAACAACACATGTATGTATAATTATGCACCTGCACACTGTGTGCAGTTGATTATATAATGCAAATAATAATAATGATCGAGCACACAGTGTCACCGATCTGTTTAATGCACATGCACACATGCATACACTTGTCTATGATAACATATAATAACATCCATCACTATATACACAGTCATGCATGTGTTAGCACACTGTACAATGGCAGTGCATAATACCTGCAATGTACATACAATTGATATATTACTAACTTCATGACCAAAGCATATGCTTGTGGATTAGTGATGATTAAAGTGCATTCCATAATAATCTATTATAGATGTACAGGAAATGATATGCTGTCATATTTCCAAGAAGGACAGGAAGTGACATAAACATTTTTAATTATTTAATGCTGTCATAACAGGAAATGGCACACATGGCATAAAAGGAATCCTCGTGCACTCCAGGTCAGTTCATGAACAGCAGAATAGCAAGAGAGAGGATGGCTTCAGCAGCTACTATTGCAAGCAACAACTGGCTCCCCGTTCGTGGCACTAGTAGTGCTTCATGTGCGCCCCCCAATCGATTGCCCCTGACCAGGAGAAGAGCATCTGATATTCTTACAGACACACTCCAGGCTTTTGCAGCCATAGCAGAGAAGAAGAGAAGAAAGCGAACCGTCCGCTTCTCTCTCAATGTGCTTCTTGAGCAAGCAGTTTCTGAGGGCAACGTGGAAGAGCTGAAGAGTTTGGCAGAAGAGCACGGAAATGAGATCCTGAACATGGAAGACTCCCTTGGAAGACCGTTAGCAGTTAGAGCGGTGCTTGAAGAGCAATTGGAAGTGCTGAAGTTTCTGATTCAGAACAACGTCAACTTGGCACTTGCTGATGATGCAGGGTGGACTCCCTTGCACTATGCTGCTGCGTACAATGATGTGAGGCTTACCACAGAGCTCATCAATGCAGACTCCTCACTCACAAACTGCCAAACATATCAAGGCTCAAGGCCAGTCGATGTGGCTGATTCTCCTCAGCTTGTTTCACTCCTAGTGTATGCAAACCTGCTCGCCTTCAACTCGGAGATCAAAGAACTGAAGCAACAGATGCTGGCCTCAAGCATGCAGACTGAAGATAGCCAAGAGAGGGCTCATCTTGCCACTTGTTCAGACAAGACTGAGAAGGATCTCATCCGCTCCATCACTTCCCTTAATGGACGAAAGCAGATTCTGAAGGCAATCCGGCAGAAGGAAGATGAGCTGGGCTGCAGTCTTCTGCACCTTGCTGCAGCGAGGAACTTCCCTAGACTGGCTTGGATACTGCTACAGAACAGCCTTTCTTCTCCAAACTGTGCCAGTGCCAACGACCACACACCCCTCCATCTTGCCGTGTACTACAACAATGTTGAAATGGTTTCATTGCTCAAGGAGTACGGTGCAAATGTAAAGGCTGTTAGC
Organism: Ianthella basta; assembly: GCA_964019415.1. NCBI lineage: Eukaryota > Metazoa > Porifera > Demospongiae > Verongiida > Ianthellidae > Ianthella > Ianthella basta. Next base: position 4,827,194 of record OZ025885.1, on the reverse strand, counting down.
AAAAACGGTCTGACACCATTGGATATGAGTGATGACATGTTTACTTTGGATGTACTGAGCAATGTTTAATGTACTATTTTCCGCTATATTTATCTCAACAGTGCCTGTATAGATTGTTGCTTTGTTTGTCTTTTTGTGTGTATTTCACAGAACTTAATATACTGTGTCAACAGTTTCATTAATTGTCCTTGGCCTAATGAAGGCTTATCCAAGCAGTATGTAAGATGTTGTTTCGAGGAGGGCACTCAGCCGCAGTGCACCCATGCAGCGCAAAGGGTACGGTTGCTAGCCTATAATGAATTTCCGTTTCTTCTGGTGGTGGTTGATGAAGTCACTACACACTATGGTGTACGTAGCAGAACCGCAGAAGGAGTCGCCACGTACGTGTACATTCGGACAGTGTCCGTAAGTTTGCCCATGGCACGGGCCGCCCGGCCGGCGCAAGATCCATGTGCGCCAATCATTAAATGTGTGGTAGGTTGTATACGAGTCTGTACATGCTTGCTGTTAGTGCGCCTGCCCTACATGATCGATCGCGATCGAAGATAGGTACGAAGTGCGAAGCCATACGTGCATGCGCTGTGTCCTCAATAGCTAGGCTAGACGGAAGCAACAGGTCCCACCTAATCGCTGTGTCCGCGTGTGATGAAGTTGGCCGCGGGTCCCGTTGCAGCAGCGTTAACGTTGTCCCTGAGAAAGTCGTAGGATTGGTGGTACTTTTCCTGTTTTAGGACGCGCGTTGTGCGCGAACAACGAGGACATCACAGAAGTTCGTGAGTGCGAGGAAGACGGATGTGACTACAGCTGCATGGACTACTACGTGTACCTTAGACTGCGTATACTATAGTGACCTCTTAAAATTGTAGCATTCTCCGCGCGACAAAATGGATGGCCATGTCAGCTAATACAGCGAGCAATGGCACTTTGATTGACTTCAATGGTTTAGTACTGGTCTTCCTTTACCTCCAGACAAACACAGTATGATGTCCTCAATTCTCCTGCAGCTAAAAGTTGAATAATTATATTTTTCTAAAATTTGATATATATCATTATGGCATACTAGCTATAATTATTTGGTACAGCGTTCTATATCCAGTTTGAATGGTACCAGTCTACTGCCACATGCAGTCATATGTATGCACACCAACTACTTTGTGCTGTTAGCATATGCAGGCAATGTGTTCAATCAATCATCTACTTTAATTTGACAGAGAACTGCTGATTGCATCAAACGTATGCTGTCAACATGCAATCAAGTTAATCCCGCCCACACCATTGTTCCATTGTGCCAGTTGCTGTTTTACTATTAATTCCCACTAGTTTCAAATTCGGTCTTGCTAAATAACATCTATCTTCATTTAGCTACATAGCATACAGTGGAACTTCCAGCTGTCTAAGACAACACCTGTGGGCCAGTTCTATACCTGACTATTATAGAAAGGTGGCTGCTCTACAGAGGTAGATGGCATGCATTGTTTTAGTGCTATTTGGGGCCAGGAGGCTGGCTGTTTTAGAGAGGTGGCTGCAGAGCACAGTGACGATCTTAGATCAACAGGTTCCACTGTAGTAGGTCTCTTTGTTGTCAGATGTGCATCAGTGTATAAATTATTGCTGCAATAACCTTCTTCATAAGCATCTATCGCAGGATTCTTCGCAACCTTTGCAGCCACACAGAATTCTTCGCAACCTTCTTTGCTCTGCAATTGCACTGTTGAACATGAGCACACTTGGTCACACTCTTGTGTGCATGCGTCTCTTTACACGTGGTACCTCTATTGATTGTCTTGCAGATTATGTCCAGACTGTCGAGATGGGGCTGCTGACAGAGGGCCGGCCCCTTGAATGGGAGGTATCCAAGAAACTTGTACACGAGGCGTGTCAAGATGGAGTGGTGTGTGTATGGTGTGGGTGAGCTTTATGTGCATGCATGCCTGCTTTTACCTGCTTCCAATGGAAATTAATAGATTGACCACTTAGGTGTACATGCAGAGGTGGTGTGTTGTTTGGTGTGGTGTATATGTGTGTGTGTGTGTGTGTGTGTGTGCGCGTGCACCTGTTTGTGTGTGTGAGCGTGTGTGTGTGTGTGTGTGTGTGTGTGTGTGCATCTGTGTGTGTGTGTGTGCGTGCATCTGTGTGTGTGTGTGCGTGTGTGTGTGTGTGTGTGTGTGTGCGTGTGTGTATGCATGTGTATGTGTGTGAGCACACGTGTGTGTGTGCATTTGTGTGTGTGTGAGTGTGTGTGTGCGTGCACCTGTGTGTGTGTGTGTGTGTGTGTGTGTGTGTGTGTGTGTGTGTGTGTGTGTGTGTGTGTGTGTGTGTGTGTGTGTGTGTGTGTGTGCGTGCACCTGTGTTTGTGTGTATGTGTGTGCGTGTGTGTGTATGCATGTGTATGTGTGTGTGTGTGTGTGTGTGTGTGTGTGTGTGTGTGTGTGTGTGTGTGTGTATGTGTATGTATGTGTGTGTGTGTGTGTGTGTGTGTGTGTGTGTGTGTGTGTGTGTGTGTGTGTGTGTGTGTGTGTGTGTGTGTGTGTGTGTGTGTGTGTGTGCATGTAAGCAGCTTAGCCGGCCCTCCTCTTTGTAGAGTCCTAACAACATGACATGTCAGGTGGTCTCATTTGCAATGATGCCACACATGTGAGTGCCAAAGCATCGCAATCATTGCAGATACATACCACTGATTGATTCATTGCGGTGTCTGAAAATGCTGTCTAAGTGAATGACTACTATCCCTTTGATCTGTTGTGCCTCATAATGATGAATGCAGACTATCATTACTGGCTGCTTCCATTTTAATGTCAATACTTCTAGAGCAGTAATTTTATAGCCTACATGTAAGGGTCTTCACCCTTTGTTGCCGTATCACTTCCTTGTAGGTATGGCAGTGTTGTATTGCATAAGGACAATGCTTACTAGATATACCAAGTCAAGTTAAAGTGTGCGAAAACTAACGTTTCTCGCACTCCAAATATCACCTGGTTGCTATAGGAATGTGTTAAATTTGAAATGAAATCATGCACAATCACTCTGTTCTTGCTGATCTGGACGGTATACTTGCTGTGAAGCTCAAGCTCTCAAAGGGCTAAAGGTATGCTTGACATGCCAATATGAGTTTTAATAATGAATTGCCTCATATGGTGCTATGGTAGTAATCCATTAAGTGCACTGTTGTTGCTATAGTTTATTTAATGCAACTGCTAGTACACCTCCAAGGAGATTGGACCAGGTCATGTTCACTTGAAAAGGCTTTCCTATTCTTTAGTATTTCTGTACTTCGCCTGTATTTCAGCTTTGCTACTGAAAAGCAGATAGTTAGTGGCTAATACAATGTATCATGTTTTGATGTGACTTGTTTAGTCAACATTTGCATACAGACTTTCAGGGAAGCACAGGCCATGGCCTGGCACCTACGTATGTAGCTGGTAGCGTTTGTAAGCATTTTATATAGCATACACCAGTTTACCAGTGTTCACTGGTGGGGGGACGTGAGATAGGTCAAACCGTGTATTCCCTTGTCTGCATGACCATGTAAGTGCTGCTGCGAAGTGAGCCCTTAGAAACTAGCAGTAAATTGAGAACCTCAGAACAGCATAATTAATACATAGGTACATTGTCTGCAGCTGTTTCTGAGATGGGAGCACAATCAGAGCTGGTCATATCATCTGGTGAAACGTTATGCACTTTATGCCCCAAGCAATGTCTGAAATAATGTACAAAATATAGTTAACACTGGCTAACCCACAGAAATACCACCATAACTGGGAATGACATATTAGTGAAAGCAGCCCAATGGCCTAGGCCAATGTATATTATCATGTTCACTTGCTTCATACAAAGGGGCCATGTCAGGGATACTATCGAAGCAGACAGCATTGCCATTGGCTCATACTAGATGTACTTAGGAAGATAGTGAATTGATGGAATCTCAGAAATGCGAGTTGGATGGACTCAGTATTGTGCCAACACAGGACCTAGTCTGACCCTCCAGAGGACTCCTATTGAGAATTTACGTCATGTCTCAGGAGTCTTGGGAGAGTCAGGAGATTGAATTCCTGTTTCCCAGGCAGTTTTCACTTGTACTGTTAAGATGTTCTAGTGTGATTCCTTTGATCACAAAATACATTGAGGAAATATATCTCACTGCAGTCATCAAGGCACAGGAATAGGATGTAGCTGACAAGAAACACTTGTCTCTTCCGTCACATAGTTATGCACTGTGCAGTGAGGTGTGTACTGGACAGTAACACTTTCCTCTTTCCTTTATGACTCCATCGTATGTGAGAGGAGGTGAGCTGTAAATGGGTTTAGAGTGTCGGGTGTAACACCATGTACCATCCGCTGCATCACTTCCAGTGTAGTGCAACTTGCAAGGTGTTGCTGCAATCAGCTCAAACTTCCTCTCAGCCATTTCCCCTTCTACTGCACTCTGTATACGTTTGTGCGTATGTACTGTG
>OZ025885.1:4810243-4820243 GCA_964019415.1 Ianthella basta | reverse complement strand
TAGCGGTCACTGAAGGTGTAACCATTTCTGAGGAAATCTTGTTTCAAATTGCCATATATAGTGAAGTCACATACATTTTCTAACCCACAAATAACCACACACGTGTGTGTTGTGCATACACCATTAAATAGTTAAATGCCACCAACCCAAAGGTGGGTTTGTGGGATTACAGGCATGAAGAAAGTACCCTATTAAGAGTGCTAAATAGCTCCAGAACACCATGACATTTGTCAACTTGTATGTGTTATATGGATACCAAATGAATTGATAGCAAATTGACGTAGTTGCATGCTCTCATGTCCACATATCCTTTGTAGTGAGTTTACTCACAAGAAAGGCTGCAAACACATCCATTGGACCTTCATTCCTTGCATTTGGTATATGAAGTACATCAAAACATAACACCGTAACAGTAGTAGTTATTATGTGTGTGTTTCAACATACAATTAGCTACTTAGCTATTGTGTGTAAAGGTGTCACATGATTTCAGAGGGATTCTACCAGAATTAGAGCCTCAATGCTGAAACCCAATACAAGTGTATGCAGCTACAAATGCACGATCTTTACCATCATGATGGCAATGGGAACTATCTTTCATTACCAGATTGGATGTTTGCGACAAATGAGATGGAATTATGCAACCCTTATACAAGTGTACTGTTTAGTACACCACCGGCTAACTTGGTGAAGCTGTGATATCACCTTCCACTGTGTATGGTTGTGGTGGTGCCTCTGCAGTGATTGTTTAGTGTACAGTCAATGTTGAATGTGGCCCTTTGCAGGTTATAATAGTTCTATATAGTTCACTTAGGGCACAAAGAATCACTTATGGTCATGCCAAGTCAATGCAAGTAATTATTGTCCTCTGTATTTGTCGTTTGTGTGATTTGTTATGGGGTGGAGATTAGGTGATAGATTCTTTGAAGATGACGTCATTAGAATTCAGTTAGACATGTATTCTGTATATGCTGAAGTAGTTAAACACTGTGTGAGCGATAGCGATGTTGGCTTCTTTCAAAGGTTTCACTGTAGTCATAGAATTCCTTTTAAGGCACCAAGAGGTTCTATACAATTTCATCACAATCACCCTGTGCTGAATTTAATTGACCCCTCTATTGACATTTGTGAGATTTTTAACTGTAATGTGTTGAATTTCCTAATTTCACTGTTACTGGTAGGACTCAGTTGTATAAAGCCTTGCTCAGTCTGATTTGTCTCACTGGCCAGAATGCTTTCTCCCCTCCATTTTTCTATGATGATGTCATCATATTCTGTAAAATGGAGGGAGGTAGCTGTCTGGTAAGTCTGTGTATTATCATACGTATTGTACAGAGGCTGATTGCCGGAGTATCAATTGACCCAAGGCCAGCTCGTGGGTGATATTTCAACAATCAACTGACTGTGGTATACATTGCACAATGTATCATAGTGCAAGCATAGGCTTGCCTTAGCTCATTATGTCCTTCTGCTACTGTACATAAGAGCTGAATTCACCACTTGTGGAGAATGGATGACTATTGTAATGAGGTGATAAGCTGTATATGAACCCCTTTCAACATATCCCCTTAAGTACAGGATTGTGCAATCGCCATACAATGTAGTGAAATAATTGATCATCATAGCTACATACCTTTGTGTAGAATAAAATGGGACTCTACAGTAGATATATTTTTTGGTTGGTAGTTTGCATGTATAATAGAGTTAAAATTCTTTTCTCCCTTGCAGTCCCTTATCACTCACAATTGACACCTACGACAACATCAAATACACAATTGGCAAGGACCTTTATATGAAATGAGTTATGGAGATGTAGAAGTCATACTTTTCAGAGCTATGAAATTAGACAGTGGTAGCTGTACTGGTTGCAAGTGTGCACCACCATTGTATTCTTTAGTTGTACTGTAAATTATGTGAATGGAAAATATGTATATCAAAGAGAATAGAAGATGAATAATAATATTATGGGATCATTCTTTGCAGTGGGAACACACACACCACCAACAACACATGTATGTATAATTATGCACTTTTATATTATACTTCAATTATGCACACACTGAATTACTATTTTAATGCACACTGTGTGCAGTTGATTATATAATGCAAATAATAATAATGATCGAGCACACAGTGTCACTGATCTGTTTAATGCACATGCACACATGCATACACTTTTCTATGATAACATATAATAACATCCATCACTATATACACATGCAGTCATGCATGTGTTAGCACACTGTACAATGGCAGTGCATAATACCTGCAATGTACAATTGATATATTACTAACCTCATGACCAAAGCATATGCATGTAGATTAGTGGTGATTAAAGTGCATTCCATAATAATCTAATATAGATGTACAGGAAATGATATGCTGTCATCTTTCCAAGAAGGACAGGAAATGATATAAGACAGTTTTAATTATTTAATGATGTCACAACAGGAAATGGCACACATTGCATAAAAGGAATCCTCTTGCATGCACTTCATGAACAGCAGAATAGCAAGAGAGACGATGGCTTCAGCAGCTACTATTGCAAGCAACAACTGGCTCCCCGTTTGTGGCACTAGTAGTGCTTCATGTGCACCCCCCAATCGATTGCCCCTGACCAGGAGAAGAGCATCTGATATTCTCACAGACACACTCCAGGCTTTTGCAGCCATAGCAGAGAAGAAGAGAAGAAAGCGAACCGTCCGCTTCTCTCTCAATGTGCTTCTTGAGCAAGCAGTTTCTGAAGGCAACGTGGAAGAACTGAAGAGTTTGGCAGAAGAGCACGGAAATGAGATCCTGAACATGGAAGACTCCCTTGGAAGACCGTTAGCAGTTAGAGCGGTGCTTGAAGAGCAATTGGAAGTGCTGAAGTTTCTGATTCAGAACAACGTCAACTTGGCACTTGCTGATGATGCAGGGTGGACTCCCTTGCACTATGCTGCTGCATACAATGATGTGAGGCTTACCACAGAGTTCATCAATGCAGACTCCTCACTCACAAACTGCCAAACACACCGAGGCTCTAAGCCAGTTGATGTGGCAGACTCTCCACAGATTATTTCACTCCTGGTGTATGCTAACCTGCTGGCCTTCAGGTCAGAGATAAAAGACTCACTCCAGCAACAGATGCTGGCCTCAAGCAAGCAGACTGAAGATAGCCAAGAGAGGATTCACCTTGCTACTTGTTCAGACAAGACTGAGAAGGATCTCATCTGCTCCATCACTTCCCTTACTGGACGAAAGCAGATTCTGAAGGCAATCCGGCAGAAGGAAGATGAGCTGGGCTGCAGTCTTCTGCACCTTGCTGCAGCGAGGAACTTCCCTAGACTGGCTTGGCTACTGCTGCAGAACAGCCTTTCTTCTCCAAACTGTGCCAGTGCCAACGGCCACACGCCCCTCCATCTTGCCGTGTACCACAACAATGTTGAAATGGTTTCATTGCTCAAGGAGTACGGTGCAAATGTAAAGGCTGTTAGCAAGAACAGTCTGACACCATTGGATATGAGTGATGACATGTTTACTTTGGATGTACTGAGCCATGTTTAATGTACTATTTATGGGCTGATGTAAGTGTCTGTGTTGCATGATAAATTTTGTTTGTTTTGTTAAAATGAATATTTCACGAACTTGTAGATAGCTATGTAGTACACTTTTGTGAAAGGTTTCAGTGATACCCTCGGCCAGATCTAAGGGCTGTATACCCAAGCAGTAGGTGCTGCTTCGAGGAGGGCATGACTGTGCCGTAGGTGACCTACAAATGAGATTCCGTCCTTGAACAAGGGCGGCGAAGAGCGCTGATGTCACGTGCACAATGTTACGTAATGGGCCTGTACAGTCACGTACAGTACGAAGATCGTGTCGCCAGATTGAGGTCTAGGTGTGTTTAAGTGTATCGGCGCATGCAGTATGAATATGTGTCGTAGTCTGTTCGGATGCATCCCATATAGTTGTCTTTCGCCAAGACAATGAGCGTGAGTCTGTAGTCAGACAAACATAGGCGCTAGCGACAGTTAGTGCTTCAGTTTATTTTAAAGTGATGCGATCACGTCCATTCAAGGAAGGCGTTTCAACTGCTTTTAGATCTGATGTCCAGTATAATTGACACGCCAACGTTGCCTCAGTCTTAATTATTATTATAGCTAAGCCTGTTATAACCGCTGATCAATAAAATCCCACCACACTCAGTGACAGATATAGCTAGCTGTTTATATCCTACTGACTATTATTCTACTTCTGTAAGTTACCCTCATTTCCATTCATTTGAGTATGAATGGTTCGAGACTGCTTTATTTCCTTTACATTTGTAATGTTGAGCCATTGAGGTCACAATCTTAGAAGAGCCTCTTTACTCATTGGTTTTGCCACCTTCTAGATTGTGCCATGGGGCTGTTGACAGTGGGTCGGCCCCTATCATGGGAGGAGTCCAAGAAATATGTAGATAAGGTGCGTCATGATGGAGTGGCACAGTTCATTGCGGCATACAAGAGACTGAAGGACAGGAAGAATGATGAACTGAAGTTTGGAGATGAGGTACCAGTGTGTGTGTGTGTGTGTGTGTGTGTGTGTGTGTGTGTGTGTGTGTGTGTGTGTGTGTGTGCATGTGCGTGTGTGTGTGCGTGTGCGTGTGCGTGTGCGTGTGTGTGTGTGTGTGTTTGCGTGTGTGTGTGTGTGTGAGTAAAAACAACCAAAGACCACACTGTAGGATAACACAATATGTGACATTAATACAGTGTTGCAAAGCCTGTATACCAAGTGCAACACAGATTAGCATGGTGTCTGCATTTCAAGGGGAAGTTTACAGTGTTACTGTAGAATGGGCCCAATTGTCATGACATATGTATTGAAAATGCCTGCATAATCAAAATATCCACTCTTCTGGAGTGGCCCACAGAGCGTGATTCTACTGTACACCAATTGTAACTGCAAATGTAATAAACAGTTGGTGACATGAATAACTAAGTCATGTAATGTGTATACTCTATGCATATCGGGGTGTTGGCCAAATTAATACTAAACCAATTTCATGGTAAATGTTAAACAAAGTACGTAGGTAGTGTACAACCTATTTATGTAGTAAAGAACAATTGACTTATTTCAGTTTTGTGGCGCACGCACTGAAAATTGTGTACCACCATTTGCTGCGTGCATTCCAATGTGTGTACGTGGTACAACTAAATTGTGACCTAATTAGCAGAGGCACACAGACGTGCTGCCTCGACATTCTGCCCATGAGTGGAGGCAGCACGTTTGGGTAACTTGCAGACACTGGCATACTCATTAGGATGTCATGTACGGTACATGAAACTACACCCAACAAATGCAGTCTGACTTATCATTGTATGTCTTCATTCATGTCACGCCAAGGCACTGTTCTCATCACATCACATCACGCCTATTAGTGTGGGCAGGAATGCCACATCAAGTATGGGGCCGGGCCAACATGAAAGGTCTCTCCACTGCCTCCATGAATCATCCTCTCCCACATGTACACAACACAACACACCCCTCAATCAATGTCTTCAGTCCTCCTCTCCAAAATGTATTGCATGTACGAGTACAGTATATTGATTACTTAGAACAGTTACTCTATACAGCATATTCATGGCAGGCAGGAACACGTGACAGGAAGAATAGACATTGTGTGTGTGCATGTGTGTGTGTGTGTGTGTGTGTGTGTGTGTGTGTGTGTGTGTGTGTGTGTGTGTGTGTGTGTGTGTGTGTGTGTGTGTGTGCGTGCGTGTGTGTACAGGTATACCAGCAGCATATACTGTGCAGCACTATCCTCTTCTGTACGTAGTCCTATACAAACAACTAGGCATGTTAAGCAGCCTAATATTGTGATGACATCACACACACAAATGAGTATGAAGAATCAAATCACTTTGAAACAATTGATTTGTTCTGGCTTGTTTAATATTTAGTATAAGACTACATTTGCAGTATTGTGCACCATAATGATGAACATGGTGTTATCACCACTGCCTGCCTTTCATTTTATAAGTCAATACAATTAGTATTGTTATTCAATGTTACACATAAAGGGATATTCGTTCTGTGAACTTGCTATCACTACCTTATGTGTTAATGCTTCATTAATGTGATATAGAATGAAATCATTCCACACTCACTTTGTTGTTGCTGATCTAGAGGCTATACTTGTTGTGAAGCCCCAAAGCTCAAAGAGTAGCTAAAGCATGCTCGGCATGCCAGCAAGAGAGTTACTTTATATGGTTCTATTGTAGTAATCCATTATAGTAAGTGCAGCAAAAGAGTTACTTTATATGGTTCTATTGTAGTAATCCATTATAGTGAGTGCAGTAAGAGGTCATGTGACAGTAATCTTGATTGACTTCCTGCTTCCAGGGCATATATTCATTATTATGACCGTGATTGCATTCTTTGTGATTCCTTTGATCTGAAGTATTGTGTATAAGTTGTGGGAAATCACTGTAGTCATAAAGACGTAGGAAAAAGGATTAACTATACTAGAATCACTTAGCCCTTTCATACATACGTCACACACTGCATGTGCTACACATGGGTGCTAGACAGATAGCTTCCCACTGTGCTTTATGACTCCATTGCATTTCATTGGAAATGAGTTGTACTTGGAATGTCATGTGTACAACGACCATGTGTGAATTTTGTACAGCCTGTGTGTTGTCAGACAGTGGTGAATCACTGGAAATTCCGCCTATGACAGTGTACTATCAGGAGTACAATGGGTTGTGTGTCTCATTGGGGCTAGGAGGCCAAAGCCGTATTGATGACTACCTCCCCATCAGACATCCAGCAAAATGTTGAAAGAGCCAGTTACAGGGATTTGATCCCCCACTGGCATTGAACGTTAACTCCACAGAATTGTGATTTGCCAATGTTTTCAGCTAATGTCATTTGCTTTATGCATTTCTTAAAGAATCCAATGTAACTTTAGGATTCATCAAATTTGTTAGTTTGTTCATATTTTGTTTGAATTGAGCTGGCTTATACCACTTCATATGCAGAATACAGAGCATAAACCACATTGCAAATCTACCAGGTTAATGTATATATATACATGTGTAGGTACGTGTATGTGAACTCAACAAAATTGCAGTATTGGGTATGTTTATAATTGTATTATAGAGTACAGCAACACGGGAACCCAATCTTGTGCTCACTCCATTACTGTATATATAACTATACAATTGGATTGCCACTGGTTCTCAGATCCTCACCTCTCATGCATGTCAATGAGTCCTCGTGCATGACTTAGTTCCTTTTGTGATGCTGTCATGCAGTAGCTATATGTGTTATTTCTCCTGACAGAATATGCACAGGCACAATCTGAATATGCAATGTGAACTGTACACACTTTAGTGCCTGGCCTTTTTGCTGCTGTGCCTTAGAAGACACTCAACCTCATCATTTCTCTAGGATTCAGCTTCTTTAATGTTCATATCCTTGGCATGCCTGTGAGGCAGCCATTTTGATGATGTAATGTTATGATGTCATGATGTCAGGAGCTGGAGACTTCCTTCACATTCCTGGCCACTCCTTGTATTGGGAGCCAGTCAATAGTGTAGATAGTAGATAGTAACATGATAAGTCATGCATGATGCTACTGTCACGTAGCAATTAACTTGACACCAGCCATGCGTGAATGTGTGTGCATGCACAGCATCACGTTTCTATGATTGCCAGCTGTCCACGTGCTATTTTAAACTGAAAGTTTATCAAATTCCCAAGGTAAGGTATGCTGTCTAGGCATATGGCTACGTACTGGATGTCCTAACTATGTATACATTGTACAATGTAACCACTAGCTCAGTCAAAAGCTAGGGAATGAAGTAAATGTGATGTAACCTGTATCAGAGAGCCATGTAATGTTGAGCATGTTACATGTGCATACCGTATACACTGTGCCCAAGCACACTAGACTTAAGCTTGTATATCGTGATGGGCACTACTAGATATAGCCAAGGTCCACACTGTCTATGAGCTACATACAGTCAGAACGTACAGCAAATGATTGCTTTATTGTTTGACTATAGAAAGGTTATATAGGAGGAAAGTGCAGCTATATGCCACAATGGTAGCATACAAAACTACTATACTATGCTATGCAGGCATTGCAAGTTTACATTGACCTTTCGTGCTAAATGGCAGGAGCAGAAACAGGACGTTGGAAGGGGGGGTGGAGGAGGGGGGGGCTTAAGTGATGGGTGAAGTAGTACCAATGGTGGTTCAGGCTGTAGGGCCCGGGGGCTGGGGGCATCGTCCCCGGAGAAATTTTTGAAATTAGAGGTATTTATCGTGCCTATTTAAAGCTGATTTTACTGCTTTTCCTAGGCTCTTTACTAATTCTTCAAGCTGTACATGTCATTGTCATCTCCTACTCCTTCCTGTGTTTCAATTATGGGTGTACCATATACATGCATGCAGCTGCTCCACAAAGTTGTCTACTTGCTTGCTGTAAGCTGTGTGTTCTCTGGTGCAAGAAACAGTTGTCAGTGACCAAATGTGTTTGACAGCTGCTAGTTTAAACAGTCATGTTAACATGACATCAGTCAGATCAATGGTGTTTGTTGGCATTGCATGCAACTTGTACTGCTGGTATACAGTGCAACTGTATGCTCGGACCTCTTGACTTGTTGACTCTGTATTGGGTCACATACACTACATTTGTTGGCATTGTTTTGGGACAAGTGCTGCTTATGTTAGGTACAGTTGGTTAACTGGCTAATACAGTTTCATATGTGACATACAGTGACCACAGTAGATACGGACCACGTACTGCATTTTTGTTTCTCTTGTTCCTACCTGTTGTAGATTGAGTACCATCTAGTGAGTCTGGACCATGTGTCACAGACAGCCAAAGTGAGTCTCACAGGACCAAAGATCCTTGAGGAATTGCAGAGACCTCAACTAGAGAATCCAGAGTGAGTGAGTGTGTGTGAAGGTACATGTGCATACATTATTGATACAGCCTTTAGCTCCATCCCATGTCATGATCTAATACATAGTAATGATTTCATTGCATGCATGCACTTAATATGCACTACTTGTTTAAGTTAGCATGCTCATACATAATTATGTACACTGTATGTGAATATGTAATTAACAGCCACTACTACCATAGTCTCGTGCCAGACCCCCCTGTAGAAGGGTCTGGTATTATTGTGTATGCCAACTTGTGTCCAGATCCTGATGAGATCCTGTTCTGGCCAATTCACTATTTGCTATATGACGTCAGCCTAAAATCTAGATATGTCGTCGGCTTGCTCAAAGGATATCATTGGATGTGCTGTGATTTCCTCTGGTACACTTTCAAAACAGAGCAAGAACAACCCGTACAAGCAGAACAAAGCGAATTCATGCACTCCATACTTCGCTTGCTGCACTATAGCTACCACACTACAGACAACATTGTGCAAGAGTTAACCACAGTTACACAATAGTTACATTCCTGTGGCATGAATCAGCTTATGCAATACTACCAGACCCTTTCGCAAGAGGGTATGGTGCACGAGACTAGCTACCACCAGTCACTACTCAATTGCAATTGCATGTATACGTAACTCTTACTGTATGCATATACTGTACTTGCTTCAAATCAGTGCAGGCATCATTCACTCAGTTGTGTGCCAATCTGATAGCAAGACATTCTTCCTTCCTGCTGCTTACCACAGAATGCAGCAGGTTGCTATGTATAGCTATCAGTTGTGTGATCTATCCGTTGCTGTAGTTACCATGAATCAAAATGGCAACCTGAGTATGCCAGTTATACGATTGAAAGTGAGCAATACAAAGCATCATTAAGAGGAGCATGCTGCATGGTGGTGGCTTCTGCATGGAGAGTGGTCTCATATTTCATTTTAACTATCTACTTGAAACGAACAACAGCTATGTTTTTTCATGTGCTGTTACCATGACAATGTACAGTTGGTTTACGCAACAGTGTGTAGATTATGTTTGATGTGGTGCAGTATCATTGTCTGCTTGGATGATCTGTTTGTGATAA
>OZ025885.1:4790243-4807743 GCA_964019415.1 Ianthella basta | reverse complement strand
GCCTGTACAGGTCATCAGTGCTGTTTTTGGCTAAATTACAATATTTGTCTGCCCCACTTCCCATCCAGCTGGCTTTGTCAGCAGCTGTTCCAGCATTGAGAGGCTACTTGACTGATGCTGACTGTCGTTGGCCAGCACTGCAGGCCTCAGTGGATGACCGGACAGAAGAAGAAAGAGAACTGAAAGTAAAGAACATTTCATAAGTAGACATACTTGCCCATTTAGTATCCAGGCACCAATAGAGAAGATGTCAAGGAAATATACCTCATGTTAAGTTTCTCCTTTGACTCTCTGCCTTCCCCTTTCTTCTTCTCCTTAATTGCTTTCACCTTCATGTCCTCTCAATTTCCCTCGAGCCTTCCCACTGCTTTCTGTGCTGTAATGCTACCTGTGTTCTGTACCCATGTTCACTCCTCACCTTCAGCCATCCATCTTAATCTCTGTAGCCTCTGAAGGAGAATCACTTCATCATCACCAAGTCCCGCTCCAGCCCAATCTCCTTCTACCTCACCGATGACACCTACAACGACATCGAATACCCAATAGACAAGGACCTTTACAAGAAAATGAGAGATGAAGGTGACGAAGAAGTGAAAGTCACAACTTCCAAGATGGTGTAGCCACATGCAGTAGTATACGTAAATGCATGTCTTTATATGTGCAGTTCTACTGGGTCCGTTCACATGCAGGGTCTTCATATGTGCATGCACAGTTAGCTAATGTATAATATGAATGGATAATAGCAATATGGAAATCAAGAGTAGAATATATATGGGGGCATATGTACATCCTTTGCAGTGGATCACTGCACACGGGCTATATATGTAAAATGCATTCAGATTATGACTATAGGCACTACTACTGGTGTGGCAGGCTGGTTGACATATAGTACCATCCAAGCAGCGCCATCAGTCTCAGCGTCATTTGCGTTCAAGTGCATTTTCACCGGTGGTACTGTTGGCAAGTTCTATCTTGACACTAATGCGTTTCCGTCTCTCAGCTTGTCATCATTTGCCAGCAGAATGGGTATATTCTACTGCCATTATTAATACCACCTCCCTTTACTATTGAGAGCTCATGCACTGATAGAAATAATTTTAGCTTGAAGAGCAAAACAGAGTGTGTATGGTTGTCAATGGCTAGTGCTTTTTGCAAGTTTGTTTTAGCACTGATTGATAGATTTTGGTCATTCCTCTTGTCATTGTGTCTTTCTCTCCACGCTGTAGGGCTGGACCACCTTCTGGCTCAGCATATGGCGCATCTGTTTATTCGAGACCCAGTCTCACTGTTTGCTGAAAAGGTGGAACAGGACTTGGAGAAGGAAATGGACCATTTTGAGGTGAGGCAGCAATAGTGATGCAGAACTTGAAAGATTATGTTAGAGTTCAATCTGCTTCGGGTCTATAGAGTCATGCAGAGACTGTTTGCTTAACATGCCTCCTTCCCCTCTCCACCCCTCCAGCCCATTCCCACTCCCACTCCTTCTCATTTCCATTCCCACTCCCACTTCCACTCCAACTCATTCCATTCCCATTCGCACACTCTCGCATTCCCATTTCCACTCCCTCCCATTCCCATTCCCCTCCCTCTCACTATCTGTATCTGCAGAATATCCAGTCCACCAACTGGAGTACAATGAGATTCAAGCCACCACCTCCTGGCTCACCCATTGGCTGGAGAGTAGAATTCAGACCAATGGATGTGAGTGCTGATTACTATGGTAGCGTAACAAGTAGTGGTTGCCATGTTGCTATAGCTATCACTGTATACTAAACTTAGACAACAATTCAGACGTCTAATTGGATTTACCCAGCTACTCAAAATTCTTCAAAAAGCAGCTATGGCCATCCATTTGGAATTTTCTTCTGTTACTTTTAACTTATTCTTCGACCCTTTATCCACAATGCCTAGTGTAGCTCAGCATGCTGTTTTGACTCATGAATTATGCATGCACAGCGAAACCTGTCTGAGACAGCCACCTGTGGGCCAGTTCTGGCCTGTATAGAGAGGTGGTGGCTGCTCTACAGAGGTATGCTGCAATGCTTTAGTGCTATACTAGTGCCATTTGAGGCCAGGAAGGCTGGCTGTTTTAGAGATCTCGAGGTGGCTGCCCTACACAGTGATAATCTTTTACAGGTTCTAGTCTGCCTCTTACAGGTACAACTGACTGACTTTGAGAATGCTGCTTTCTGCGTGTTCATTGTTCTGCTTACCAGAACCATTCTCAGCTTTGGACTCAACTTCCTCATTCCCATTTCAAAGGTACAGTACAGTGTGTATGCTCCACATGTTGGATATGTCCCCTAAGCTGCACTGACCACACTGGGTGTTGAATTGACCCAGCAAACAGTTGATTTGCTTACACTTCTGTGATGTCACATGCACCCCAAAATGGCTGATTTCACTGAACTCACTTGCTAAAAGCACCTTATTTCTCTTAATGAATACTGTGAATTGTCTGAATGCGAACTACAGGTATAGCCAAAGGCCAATGGGAGGTGCCACAACAAACATCCATGCACCTTTGTCACCATCTGTCAATCCTTGTCATCACCAGTGTCACTTTGTCATCAGTTCACAGAGAACATGGAGACAGCACAGAAGAGAGATGCTGCTCGTCAGGGACTGTTCTACTTTAGGAAGAATGTCACTCCTCCAGAATCTGACACAGAAGAAGAAGATGGGGAGGAGAAGGAATGTTCACAGTGCTGCCCTGACGAGTACACTCTAATGAGTGCTGATGCTATCATCAATGGAAAGGTGTGTGTGCACATACATACATACAAACATGCATACATACACATGCACGCACACACTTCTTCAGTACACACACACACACACACACACACACACACACACACACACACACACACACACACACACACACACACACACACACACACACACACACACACACAACATGCCTCAGTCACTCCTCTCATAATGCTGCTAGCACGCACACACCTGATCACAGAACTGTACATAACTGTTCACACCCACTCACCACTCCCTCCTCCCTCCTCCCTCGTCCCTCTCCATGCAGGATGGATTCCCAGGCCTCATCCCTCTGATTCGTATGTACCTCAACAGTGTCAACATTGATGTGGACACTCGTTGCACCATCAGACAGTACCTCTCGCTCATATCACGGCGGGCATCTGGTGGGTGAAGCCTGCATGAACACAGTATTGGATACATATTCACTTCAAGTGGGTTGATGTATGTTTAGTCTTCGGTTTGGGGCTGGGGATAGTACATGTATGACATTACTTCCATGACTGCATTTGTAGCAATAGATTTAATACTATAGGCTCTTCTAGTGATTTGTGATCAGGGCAAATTGCTACATTCGTTGCTGCTGCCAAGATTCTCTGTGCCACCAATACTGGTGATTAAGATTGTCCAGTGCCTCTTCATTTTCCCTAGCTTTTGAAGCTTGAGGAAGGACAGTGTTGTCTACCATATGGCGGAGAGTGCTTGTCACACTCTCACACAGTTCCCTGTACAGCAGGTCCTTTATCACTCTATAATATTATAATTGTGTGGGTGGATTAAAAGAATTTTGAGTTCTTTACATATTATGCTATCCTACAACATGGTCTTTGGTCATTTTCACTTGCACACACACACACACACACACACACACACACACACACACACACACACACACACACACACACACACACACACACACACACACACACACACACACACACTGATATATACTCTCTCCATCACTTGGTCCCTCTTGCTCTCACCAACTCACTCTTTCACACTGTGACAAAGTGCCTCTCAGTCTCACTTTCAATCAATGTACATATCACTTTCAGTCACTCTCACTATCTTTCACCAACTCAATCACATGTACATTCAGTATGTTCTCCCACAGGTGACCTGATGACCACAGCTTCCTGGATGCGCAAGTTCATCACTGAACATCCCGACTACAAGAGTGACTCTGTAGTAAGCGAAAAGATCACATACGATCTCTTCTGTCAAATGGACCGGATGGCCTCAGGAGAGGAGCCAGTGCCAGAGCTGACAGGGAAGCTGCAGTCAAGGGCTCAGCGTGTCCTTGTGCGGGATCCAACCAAGTCAGTGGAGCTGGGGGCGCGGCCACGGGACAAACCCACTAGTGCGGAGCTAGGGGTGCGGCCACAGGACACACCCACTAATGCTGAGCTAGGGGCACGGCCACAGGACACACCCACTAATGCTGAGCTGGGGGCGCGGCCACAGAGTACACCCACTAGTGCGGAGCTGGGGGCGTGGCCACAGAACACACCCACTAGTGCTGAAATTTGAGTAATGTACAGTAGTTCATGTAAGAATATAACACTATTGGTATAATAAATAATAGTGTTTTTTATACTCATTACTTGCAGCACTATTTTGTTGCCATAGCTGCTGCACTGTAATTTTATTAATTAAAGCACCTTCGTTATAGACCAGAAACTTGCTTTATCAATAATTTTGGTGCGCACTCTATGATGAAGAAATTAGAGGAGCCATGCATCACCATGCAATGGCTGACAGAGGTGTAGCCTGAAATTTAAATGGGAATTCCAGTTTCCAGCTAGGAGCTTGATGCATGTTACAGTACAAAACTGGACACCGTCATCTGTAGAGCACTGGCCATCAATGTACAGGACAGCAGTATTAATGTCTGTGGGAGCAAGTGATTGCACCATTTCTTTTCTATGTCACATTGACCACTATACACTGCTGTATGGATTGTGTGCTTCCTCACCCCTTGTTAGCTCCATTCCCTTGCCCCTTCATTCCCTTGCCCCTCCTCTTTGCCCCTGCTTTCCCTTGCCTCTCTTCTGCCCCTCCCCATCCCTTTGTTCCTCCTCTTTTCCCCTCCCCTCGCATTGCCCCTCAATCCTCATACTTTCCATCTCTTCTCTTCCTTGCAGTCCCTTATCACTCACAATTGACACCTATGACAACATCAAATACACAATTGGCATGGACCTTTATATGAAATGATTTATGGAGATGTAGAAGTCATACGTTTCAGAACTATGAAATTAGACAGTAGTAGCTGTACTGGTAGCAAGTGTGCACTGCCATTGTATTCTGTAGTTGTACTGTAAATTATGTGAATGGAAAATATGTATATCAAAGAGAATAGAAGATGAAAATAATATTATGGGGTCATTCTTTGCAGTGGGAACACACCAACAACAACAACACATGTATGTATAATTATGAACTTTTATGTTATACCTCCTAGCTGTCCTCCCTGTAGCTCACATGGTTATGCACACACTGAATTACCATTTTGAAGCACACTGTGTGCAATTGATTCTATAATGCAAATAATAATAATGATTGAGCACACAGTGTCACTGATCTGTTTAATGCACATGCACACATGCATACACTTTTCTATGATAACATATAATAACATCCATCACTATATGCACAGCCATGCATGTGTTAGCACACTGTACAATGGCAGTGCATAATACCTGCAATGTACAATTGATATATTACTAACTTCATGACCAAAGCATATGCATGTAGATTAGTGGTGATTAAAGTGCATTCCATAATAATCTATTATAGATGTACAGGAAATGATATGCTGTCATCTTTCCAAGAAGGACAGGAAATGACATAAGACAGTTTTAATTATTCAATGATGTCATAACAGGAAATGGCACACATTGCATAAAAGGAATCCTCTTGCATGCACTTCATGAACAGTAGAATAGCAAGAGAGACGATGGCTTCAGCAGCTACTATTGCAAGCAACAACTGGCTCCTCGTTTGTGGCACTAGTAGTGCTTCATGTGCGCCCCCCAATCGATTGCCCCTGACCAGGAGAAGAGCATCTGATATTCTCACAGACACACTCCGGGCTTTTGCAGCCATAGCTGAGAAGAAGAGAAGAAAGCGAACCGTCCGCTTCTCTCTCAATGTGCTTCTTGAGCAAGCAGTTTCTGAGGGCAACGTGGAAGAGCTGAAGAGTTTGGCAGAAGAGCACGGAAATGAGATCCTGAACATGGAAGACTCCCTTGGAAGACCGTTAGCAGTTAGAGCAGTGCTTGAAGAGCAATTGGAAGTGCTGAAGTTTCTGATTCAGAACAACGTCAACTTGGCACTTGCTGATGATGCAGGGTGGACTCCCTTGCACTATGCTGCTGCGTACAATGATGTGAGGCTTACCACAGAGCTCATCGATGCAGACTCCTCACTCACAAACTGTCGGACAAACCGAGGCTCCAGACCAGTCGATGTGGCTGATTCTCCTCAGCTTGTTTCACTCCTAGTGTATGCAAACCTGCTCGCCTTCAACTCGGAGATCAAGGAACTGAAGCAGCAAATGCTGGTATCAAAACAGACTGAAGAAATCACAGAGAGGACTCATCTTGCCACTTGTTTAGACAAGACTGAGAAAGATCTTATCTGCTCCATCACTTCCCTTACTGGCCGAAAGCAGATTTTGAAGGCAATCCGGCAGAAGGAAGATGAGCTGGGCTGCAGTCTTCTGCACCTTGCTGCAGCGAGGAACTTCCCTAGACTGGCTTGGTTACTGCTACAGAACAGCCTTTCTTCTCCAAACTGTGCCAGTGTCAACGGACACACACCCCTCCATCTTGCTGTGTACCACAACAATGTTGAAATGGTTTCGTTGCTCAAGGAGTACGGTGCTGATATAAAAGCTGTTAGCAAGAATGGTCTGACACCATTCGAAGTGACTGATGAACTGTTTACTTTGAAAGTACTGAGCCATGTTTAGGCTCTGTTCAATATTACTGTGGTTGAGTATTGCTTGTGTTCTTTTAATTTATTATTGGCTATTATATTTTAAGAACCTGATTTTTTAATGCATGTCCAGTTAATTAACAGCTAGTTTGGTTATAAATAACATTGGGTGCAGTGTTTTTATGGAGGTCATTCAAAGTACGTAGTACATTTTGCTCTGGCTGTCAAAATGGTCTTTGTCAATATCAGAAGTGATATTTGGCACGAAGAGAGCTTATCTAAGCAATGATAATGTTTTGCCCTGAAAGTGAAGTATGCTATAACCTACTTTACTAGTGATACCAATGAATTTCCCATTCATTGTACAGTGTAATCTGTCTAAGACGACCACCTGTGGGCCAGTTGATTTGTTGTAATAGTACATCATTGAGACAATGCCACAGTGAGATGTTGGATATTAATGTGGTGTCCAGCTATGATGGCCATGTAATAGAGCGGTGGCTGCAGTACGGAGGTAGACTACAATGTGTTAATGCTCTATGCTAGAATTATTCGGGCTCAGGGATGGCTGCTTTAGAACTAGAGAGGTGGCTTACACAGTGACCAACTTAGGTTTCACTGCACAATCAATCACGAAGCGGGACCTGATGTGTGACGTCACTACACCCAGCAGTGCTATTGCGTAACATCGGACAGGCAAGATCAGGAATTGTACTCAAGTCCCCTTTGTAAGTGCTTGCACGCGACGCTAATGTGTGCGAAATGGTGTCCGTTGCTAGCTACAGTTCATATGTAATGGTGCGTGCACTGTATGTTTTAGTTTTTAATGCTTCGTATGCCTTATTGAGTACTGGGAATGCGTCTAACGTGTATGTACTGATGTGAGACCTAGGTACACCTTGTTCGTGAGTCTGTCTAAGCTATTGCTGGAGTGCAGAGTGAAGCGTTCTGTTTAATGACCGTGCCGCAACTGGTAGCGTTTAATAGCAGCTTGTTTAGTGCTGCTTAGCCAGTACTGACACGCATGTGGCGATGTGCGTACGATATGCAAGGCCGGTATAATTTTAGGTAATCTGTTTGGCTACTCGTTAGTGGTTCGTGGTCTCGAGTATTTCTATGCTATGTTGTTGTACAGTGATGTGATGCTTCATCCTGCGCCATGGGAGTGCCGGATCAGCTACGTCTTCTAGGATATTGTGCCATAGCGATGTGCATGTGACAGTGGCTGATGACTGGGCCAAGCCTGGTGGCAAAGCTGATTAGCTCAATATTATCCCAGCCACACCCTCTCACACACACCTCCCACACTCGCCATACCCTCACACACACCTCCCACACCCGCCCACACCTCTTCCGTACCTGGGTCCAATCTCAATGTCCACCATTGTACCAGTGTCTCTTCAGTCTCTGGGATATGCAAAAGAAACATGCTCTTTACACAGATCTCCTCTTTCAGGTTCAGATTGTGCACTGGTGTATGAATTGTTATGACTATCTTCTTCACAGTGGTGTTGTCATGTTGAACTTGAGCACACTTGGTCACACTCTCTTGTGTGAGTCTCTTTACTCATGGTGTGTCTGACACCTTCCAGATTGTGCCATGGGGCTGTTGACAGTGGGTCGGCCCCTATCATGGGAGGAGTCCAAGAAATATGTGGATAAGGTGCGTCATGATGGAGTGGCACAGTTCATTGCAGCATACAAGAGACTGAAGGACAGGAAGAATGATGAACTGAAGTTTGGAGATGAGGTACCAGTGTGTGTGTGTGTGTGTGTGTGTGTGTGTGTGTGTGTGTGTGTGTGTGTGTGTGTGTGTGTGTGTGTGTGTGTGTGTGTGTGTGTGTGTGCGTGTGCATATGTGTGTGTGTGTGTGTGTGTGTGTGTTTGTCAGTCTACCAGTTATCAACTCGTGCCAGCTCATTCCTTATGGCCTGTTATGTCAGCTGCAAAATTTCACAGTTTGTGTCAATGTTTGAATGCTAAGCACCTAGCCCCAGTCACCTAGGTACAGTAGGTACAGTAACAGGAAATGTCTGACTGAATATCCTCTGTCTTTGTTGCTACTGGGCACACTACATGGCTCTACACGCAGTCTTGTATCTAGCAGTGTGTGGTGCGTAATCCGTTGCCAAGCGCTGCAACTAACTACTAATTTTACTAGGTGAAAATAGTTTATTCATAAGAATTTATTTGAAAATTGCTAATTTAGTACCCACCAAGTCCTGGACTTTTCAAAATGCTAAATTTTGTTGCTGCTAAAATTTGTAGTCTTAAGGTCTTAAGGTCTTAAGGTTCCAACTTCTCATTATCATTTGCGGGTGAAAGAGAGGTTCTCTTCTGCCCTCACGCAATAATGAGAAGTTGGCACCAGACTAAGCAACTAGTGGCGATAGCGTGAATCGTGGAGTCATGCAACCACCGAGGGAATATGTTGTCATGGCAACAATCTGCACCATTTGTACGTACTTTCAGCTGTCCTCCACCTCAGTTTGTGGAGGTGAGGGAGTGTGGTCATGTAGAGTATGGAGTAAGATTACACTGCCCTCTTCTTAATAGATTACGTGTAGATGTGATCTTAAATCTCTGCACCTGCTGTGGTGATGATAACACGTATCATGTGAAGGAAGCTTACTGCGATTCGCTTCGGTTCTCACACAGCTTCTTGCCATTTGTAATTTGAACATGTTTAATACGTGCGAGCTCTTATCTTTGTGGGATATCACAGTGTGTGTGTGTGTGTGTGTGTGTGTGTGTGTGTGTGTGTGTGTGTGTGTGTATGTGTGTATGTGTGTGTGTGTGTGTGTGTGTGTGTGTGTGTGTGTGTTTATGTGTGTGTGTGTGTGTGTGTGTGCATTCATTACTCAATGGCAAGAGGTAGGCTGATGTTCAAATTCAACAAATGCACTATGAAACATTCTTTGAGGCTGATGTGCTGATTCATATTCATTATAGTATCTTACATGTGTCCCGTCAAGCAGCTGTGGATGCCAGCTGTCGACATCCATTTCTTGACCAGTTATACTTTCAGACCAGCGAATGGGTACACCCTTACATGCATAACTGGCTATGGTCAAATCAAGGGCACCCACAATGCATTCATCAACTCAGCCACGTACAAGGAGCTGATGTATTGTGAGTCTGTATCCACAATACAGAGAACCACTGTGAATGTGCAGTGCTGGTATCCCAGCATCTAAGGGTCCATGTACAAGTGTCAAAATACCGTACCACAATCTGCGAATGCTTCTGCTAAGTATGGTGAAGACTGTCCTAACTGTGGCATTCATAGCTGTTTTGTGCCCAGGCATGCTGTCTGCTTTAGGTAGTTCCAAGGTGCCACAATAGGAATGGGTTCCACTGCATTTTCGTTTCTCTTGTTCCTACCTGTTGTAGATTGAGTACCATCTAGTGAGCCTGGACCATGTGTCACAGACAGCCAAAGTGAGCCTCACAGGACCAAAGATCCTTGAGGAATTGCAGAGACCTGAAGTTGAACATCCAGAGTGAGTGTGTGTGTGTGTGTGTGTGTGTGTGTGTGTGTGTGTGTGTGTGTGTGTGTGTGTGTGTGTGTGTGAGTGTGTGTGTGTGTGTGTGTGTGTGTGTGTGTGTGTGTGCATTTTGTACTTTACGTGTCTATGAAACAAACCCTCAGGTGCATCTCATGGCCTTATACAGAGATTATGTTTATAGCTCTTGTCCAATTACGTACATGCAGACCTTGTGCAATTACATGTAACTCTTGTGCAATTACATATAGCTCTTGTGCAATTACATATAAGTCTTGTGCAATTACATGTGCATAGGTCTTATGCACAATAAGAATTGTTTGAATGGGTGCAGATACACCATTTGCTCTGCTGTGCACTGATGTTGTAACAAGGACCCTTCCTTGCTGTTGCTAAGGCAACCACTGAATGCAGCAGGTACAAAAATGCTTTTTGTGTGATCTTTCCGTTGCCATAGTGACCACGAGTCAAAATGGCGACCTGAATATGCCAGTTACATGATTGAGGGTGAGTGATTTAAGAATATTCATTGATGTCAGTGTATTGGTAGCAGGTGACACAGGCAACAGTTCTCATTGTCACCTCTAGTCTGGAAGGAGCCAAGCTACCAATGATTCTGTTGTTACCGTGGTGATATACATTTGTTTCACAAAACTATTCATTTGTGGTGTTGATAGTAAGAGATCAGGTTGCCATTTCTGAGGATTATTTACAAGCCTAATTAGTAAGGTCACATTGATATGCGACCACACATACAACCGCACATCCGCACACATGAATGCCAGTGTGAACTTGAAATGTTCTTAATTTTGGCCAGTTACAAATTGCAAGATTGAGTTCCACTGCTACAACAGAAGAGGGGAATGTACAGTGTAGTGCTTACACTAACTAGTCCGTTTGCCGATCTGCGGTCACCCCAGTGGCAGTTCCCATGTAAGCCTTTACCCCCAGACTAGCGATCCCGGCTAGAGACTTCCTGGGAACTGCTAGTCACTCAACCTAGCCAGACAAGCTTCTTCAATGTATGTCAGCCATCCTTTGAAGTGTCGTAGGGTCACCCCACTCCCATGTGTGGTTGTGGTGGGTATCTGGGTAATGACTGGTAGTGAATTGTAACTTATTTTAAAAGATGATAGCACATACACTGAAATAACGATTGATTGACACTGTAGTGGCATTTGTAAAAAGCATCATTCGTTGATGATGCATTTTAGGTGTCTCTTGACTTTACCTCACACACTCATGCACGCACGCACACACACACACACACACACACACACACACACACACACACACACACACACACACACACGCACACACACACACGCACACACACTGCACATCACACATACACTCACTGATTCTATTTTTGACCACGATGCCGGAAATGGACAGCTGCCAACCAACCCCCCCTCCCTCCCTCCCTCCCTCCTGCCTTCAGGCACTCCAGGAGCACAGCCCTACGGATTCTGCACTGCATACTTCAACACTGTCGAGGCAAACATGACACTCAGGTGTGTATGCATATGATGGTATACTGTATTGTGTGTGTGTGTGTGTGTGTGTGTGTGTGTGTGTGTGTGTGTGTGTGTGTGTGTGTGTGTGTGTGCGCGTGTGTGTGTGTGTGTGTGTGTGTGTGTGTGTGTGTGTTGTTCATGATGCTAAGGACATATGTACGTATAACCAATGTGCCTGTGTGGGAAGGGTTGTTCTGTTCTCATCCATTATAACAGGAGGCAGCAGCTCAGAGATTCACTGAAGGATACAGCCGTAGTGCCCGTCTCCTGCACTGCATTCCCTCGTCTTGGTTGCCACGGTTTCACAAGCCCCACCTACGAGCCGACTCCCGATTCAGGTGCCTCCCACTCCCTTTTCTTTCCTGATGAAGCCATCTGGCAGGGACATCCCCGCTACAGGTAGTGATGTCATTAGTTTGTCTGGTAGGGACATCCCCCTACCAACGGTGATGTCAGTGCTGCCTGCCATGTGTCCCCACTTCAGATAGTGATGTCATTAGGAACTGTATAATACGATAAGTATTTCAAGTGATGGAAGTGATGTAACATCTGACAGTAATTTGTACTAAGATTTTTATCTCTGATAGCTAGTGATTGCAACAAGACTGGGAAAGTTTTCTGTTGTTCTTAGTGATATGTGAGCCTTCCTGCTTCAGCCTTCCTGTCTCTTGACCTTGTTGCATTCATTTGTCCCTCCTCTCCTGCTCCACTTCCCCTCCCCCTTGACCTGCCCCTCACCTTTGCCCCTCCCCCTCCATTCAGGACCTTAACTCAGAACATTAGGGACAGGAGAGGTTCCAAGGTTGCAATAAACATTCCAAGTGAGTACACAACAACCCCATTGGTACACTTGCAGGACTCTGCCCATTCTTGCTGTAGGTCACTGTCTCTGGTGATGGCATGTGACAGCACTACCAACACAGAGTGCTGTCTGTGTAGAGATGTCATTGGTATTGTACCCAACTCCTGATTCTCTATGAGCTTACTATTGCAAAATACTCAGTTTGTGGAGAATGGGGCTACACTTGAGATTAGGATATCACTGCGTTCTTAACGTACATAAGTTTTGTTAGATTTCACCTAATCTGCACCCATCGTTAAAATATTGACCAAAAAAAGGTTCAGAAATATGGAGGAGGAGTGCAATGACTCAGTGTCACTCAGCCGTACAGGGAAACACTGTGCTGCTTACATTTGAATGAATTTCAAAACTATACATTACTGTAACCAGTGCATTTACATATTTCCATGAAGGCTGTATCATTAGACCCACTTGCAATCACGTCTACGTATGCTACTCAGTCAGTGGTACTGTAGCCATTTTAAGTAGGATACTGTGTCACTGTGCATGATGTGGTGCCCATTTCTATCGCACTCAGTTTTCAAGGACAAGCACACTCCCACTCCCTTTGTGGAGAAGTTCCCCAATGATAAGGAAGGGCAGGCATCTGTTGCTGCACTCCCAGATCACATCTACGAGGACTGTATGGGATTCGGAATGGGATGCTGCTGCTTGCAGGTATAACAAGCAACACAGCAAACATACAGTACCCCTGCTGTACTCCATACACACACACACACACACACGCACACACATACACCTGTCCTGTCCTGTCCTGTGTTATGGCTGCCGTAATCGGCCACGCCACCCCAAAATTGGGGCAAAGCTGAGAACTTCCTCATGTCTGGTCCTGGGGTTGGCAAACATGCACTGTGAAGCCACCTCGGCTCAGGAACCACCTGTCACATGTGTCGCAGTGTACTGCTCCTTTCTGCTCGCTAATGGGCTTCATCCTCTCCTTGGTACACTTGTGCCTCTTCTTATCTCCTTCTCTGCGGAAGGTCCTCTGGCACGTGTCACACGTGACGGGGTGGCCCTCTGGTGCTGCTTGATGCATTACATGGGAGGTGCGTGCAAGTTCCAGTCCAGTGTTGCAAATAGCTTTCCAGTCATTTCTAGACGTCGTAGCTGCCTTGTACCATTCTTTCTCGGTCACACCGATAGCTTTTAGGTCATCATTAATCACGTCTCTCCATCTCTTCTTTGGGCCGCATCTCGGTCGTGGTTGGCAGAGCCATCCAAAGAGAGCTTTCTTTGGTACTCTGCTGTCTGGCATGCGAGCCAGGTGACCTAGCCACTGGAGCCGTCGTTTTGCAATCTTTGTTGTGATAGTCTCCATGTCTCCCCATTTTTGGCGCAGTTGATCTGAGGTGATGCAACTGGTCCATTGCACGTGACTACTGATTCCTAGTACAATTCTGATACATCTGTGGTGGAATACATCTAACTTCCTGGAGTGCCTCTTGAGTAGTGTCCAACATTCAGAGCCGTATAGAAGGACAGACAGCACGCAGGCTTGGTACACTTTCCTCTTGGTGACAAGGCTCAAGTCTCGATCTAAGAAGACTGATTTTCTCAGTGCACCAAATGCTGAGGATGCCTGTGTGATCCGTCTATCCACATCTGCGTCTATCTTCCCTGAGGCCGCCACCACTGAACCAAGGTAGGGAAACTCTTCAACTGATTCGATGTTACCACCTTGCATGGGTAGGGGTTCCTCATCACTGGTGGTTGCTTCTCGGCCGACCACCATATGCTTGGTCTTGTTGATGTTGACAGTCAAACCAAATTTCCCGCTGGTCTCCTGGTATGCAATGGCAGCAGCCTCAGCACCACTTCTACTAGATGCTAGCAGGGCCCCGTCATCAGCAAATAGACACTCTGAGATCTTCTGTTCACTTGCGTTCTTAGTGTATCTGCGAAAGAGTTTCTCGTCCATCTTGAATCTCAGTGTAATCCCAACTCCTTCATTTCCAGCTGCTCTGTCCTGCCATCGCTCAATGACTAAGGTGGTGTAGAGGTTAAAGAGAACTGGGGCCATGCAGCAGCCTTGCCTCAATCCATTCTCAACCCTGATGTCCTCCAAGAGCTCACCGTCCATGCGGATCTTGGCCTTCATGTTGGAGTGGAAAGCTTCTATAAGGTTCACTGCCCTCTCTGGGACTCCAAGCTTCTTCAAGGCTAGCCACATGCCTTTCCTGGGCACAGAATCATAAGCCTTTTTGAGGTCGACAAAGGTGAAGAAAGACTTAGATTTGTGCTCCCAGGATTTCTCCACTAGTTGGCGGATCACAAAAATCATGTCTGTGCAGCTCCTTTCCTTGCGAAAGCCGCATTGCGACTCAGGTAACTCTTGCTCAGCCAGTGTTTGTAGTCGTTCTTGCAGGATAGTAGCTACTGCTTTACCAACAACGTCAAGTAGCGCAATCCCCCTCCAATTGTCACAGCTGCGGAGATCGCCTTTCTTGGGGATGGGGATTAAAATTGCATCTACCCAATCTTGAGGTACTCGCTGCTCATTCCAGATGTTTGTAGCTAGCTCAAGAAGGTGGTTGAAAAACCCAGCATTGCAACAAGCAGTCTTCAGCATTTCAGGGAGGATCTCAGATTGACCTGCTGCTTTGCCACTTCGCAGTTTGGTGACTGCCCTCTCCAATTCATCAGCAGAGGGTGGATGTGCCATTTCAGGATGGGGGGGTCGTTGTCTTGCTCTGCTCAGTTCCCTCTCATCAATCTGGCTCACAATGTTGAGGAGGTTGGTGAAGTGCCTCCGCCACCGATCGTGTTGCTGTTGGGGAGTGCTGCAGATGCGTCCTTCCTCGTCTCTCACATTTGCAGTCCTCATGGGTACTAAGCCCCTCTTCCCTCGTTGGATCTCTCGGATGCACTTCCACACCACCTTTCCACCATTTATTCCTCCCTGTGCTTCTGTTGCCTTACGTGAGAACCAGTTGTTTTTTGCTTCTCTAATGGCTTTTTGGGCTTCCTTGCGGGCTTTCTTAAACTTCTCTTTGTCTGATGCGTTGCCAGTGCCGAGCCACTTGTTGTATGCTGTGTTGCGCTTCTGGAGCAATGGACGTATGGCCGGTGCACCTTCCCTAAACCAGTCTGTTTGTCTTCTCTTCTCTCTGCCAATGGTTGCTTCAGCTGCCTCACAAAGAGCTGACTTCATAGAGGTCCACTTCTGCTCGATGGAGTCTGTCTCCTTCCAGAGCACATTCAGTTTCTCACCAACCATCTCTTGAAAGTGCTCTTTGGCTGCCGTCTTCCCACATCTGTCTGCTGCTTGCTCCTTCAGCTTGGAGATGTCAAACTTTTTGTGTGGTCTGTTAGCACTGGGTCTGTATCGTCGTCTTCCTGGTTCAACTCGCAACTTCACCCGTAACATTTGATGGTCAGTGTTACATTGAGCTCCGCGCATTACTGACACATCCAGGCACTTCCTGCGCTGTGACTGCTTCATGATTGCATAGTCAATGCAGTGCCACTTCTTTGACCCTGGATGTTGCCAAGTAGCCTTATGGATTCCCTTTTTCTGAAACCAGGTGTTACAAACTGATGCCTCATTGATAGAGAGGAAGGATAGTAATTCCTTTCCTGCTTCATTCAGCTCACCATGTCCGTAAGGTCCCAGAACTTTGTACAGCTCATCATCATCATCGCTGTTAACATTGTCTCCTCTTTCACTGCTTCGGGATCCCACTCTTGCATTGAAGTCTCCTAAGATGACGAAGGTCTCAGATGGTGGTATTTCTGATAGTGCTTGCTGTAGGTTGCTGTAGAAAGTGTCCTTTGCCTCACGGCTAGATGCATATGTGGGGGCATAGCAGGAGAGAACATGGAGCCAGCTGTTTTGGTGTATGCCCATTCTGAGGGAAGCAGAGACAATACTGGAGCCCCAAGACTTCCACCTGCTGCCTCCTGCCTTCCATGCATGTATGGCTGGGCCTCCCAGGACAAGGGCTACACCCTCGCCACGCTGTCTGTCATCTCTAGGCACTGGTCTATCTGCTGTTAGTAACAGGCTCTTCCCAACTGTATAAATCTCACTGCCAAACCATTTAGTTTCCTGTAGGGCTGCTACGGTCACACAATAGTCTTCCAGTACGTCAATGACCTGATCTATTCTACGATCCTCTGTGTCCCTCCCAACGCACCTCTGCCTTGCTGTCTCAATTGGTCCCACAGTGTCAAGTAACGTTCTAACGTTCCAAGATGCCAGGTGCCATACACAATTCCGTCTCAACTTCGTTCTTTGTGCAAGTTGTTGAACATCCTCGGAGGGTTGCAAGTCCTCCGGAGGGGAAAAAGCGTGGCATGGAGTGATGAGTGGTGCCATCAGACGGCACCCCGTGCTCTTACTCATGTTTGTCCACGCTAAGGTCAGCTTTCGCCAGTTGATGCAAAGAGTGCATAAACAACTGCCCAGGGGTCACCACGTGGAGGCGCTGACTACTCGACCCCCAACACACACATACACACACATACACACACATACACACACATACACATACACACACATACACATACGTACACATACACATGTGTACCACTGACACACATTGTCTGTCTGCTCCTCAGGTCACCTTCCAGGCATGTGACATTGATGAGGCAAGGTTCCTGTACGACCAGCTGGCAGTCATTGGACCCATTGTTGTGAGCAGTAGTGACACTGTGTGTGTGATGCAGTATTATTTGTGTGCATTTGTACATGTATACATACTGTGCATATGTATATTAATGTGTCTGCTACGTATGTGTGCAGCTTATGCAGCAGACCCACCCTCGATCCCCTCTACGTTCACCCTCCCATCCAGATGGCTCTGTCAGCTGCCACTCCAGTGTTCAGGGGCTACCTAGCTGACTGGGACTGTCGCTGGCTAGCACTGGAAGGCTCTGTGGACGACCGCACAGAGGAG